>JAMKQA010070088.1:0-13977 GCA_024699735.1 Posidonia australis | reverse complement strand
GCATGGGGGTGCCTAACCCCTTCCCTATGCGTAACCAGAATCCTTACCCTTTCTCTGGCCCGCATTCATCTTGCATTATCCATTAGGCACGGATCACACATACATCTTTGCATCTTGTTTGCTTTCTGCCTTTTTGTGGTTTTTTGGTTTTCCTTATCTTTCCATTAAAAGACTAGGTGACGACTCCTTTCCTTATCCTTTTTGTCTTCCCTTTGGTGTTTCCGAGTCTTGTCTCTTCTTCCGGATTCGCCATTTTTGTCATGACCGTATCGGATCTCCCTGTGTGTTTCCACACACCAGAGTAGGTGGAGAACCGCGGCTTGGGGTTCCACTGGCATGGTCACAGGAACTAGCGACTCCGCTGGGGATTTTCAGATTCTAGCTTTCGTTCTGGTTTCCCTACTTGTCTTTGGTCTGTTTACATTATGCTTGCTTGCTTGTTCTATTTGCTTGTACATATTTGACTGAACATGCCTTTTACGTTTTCTTTACACTATTGTTATGCCACTGCACATGCACATGATCTGTTTCATGCTTTGTTTGTCGATGCTTGCTTTTATTCACCTACTTGAGCACTACACAAGCACATGCCATGTTTACGTCTTTTGTTTGATTTTTCGGACTAGATGTTTTTGACTTTGTCTTCTTTAAATAAGATTCTCACTTGTAAATATCTTGTATTCAAAATTCAAGATTAAATTCTGTATTTAAATTTATCTCTGACATAAGTAAGTCATTGTAAGCCTATAAAAAGACCCCTTATGTAGATCTATGGAACCTTAATCTAGGTTTTAGACTTTCTTTCTTTTCTGGTATTTTGGGAGAAAAGAAAGATCGTTTGTAATCTCAGATTCCATCAATAAAAGTGCATTTTATTTAATTATGTCTTCTATTTCTTTTCTCTCCTTCTTTTATTTTATTATTTTGCGTAATCATGTGTGACTGATTTTGCGTAATCTTGGATTGAGATGAAGTTTATGTAATATTATATGTCATGATTAAATTACTTTTTGTTTTCTCTTTATGCTTAATGCTATGAATATGTGGGTTGAATGCATATTACATAGATCATTCAATGAATCGAAAAACTTTGATAGATTAACATCGATTTCATCTTTTTAGTCTATGCTGAGGGAAGATTTAATTAGGGGTTGTGTATATAATCTCAATTCTATCATATATCATTTGATTTAATTTGATTTCCGTATTTTTATTCCTTAACTTGCTAGTTTATGGTACATTGCATATAAATTATGCTTGTTAAGATAAGAATCATTGAATCAAATTATTTAGATTAATCGGGAAACATAGATTTGATTTAATCATGTATTTATATTTACATGAATGGATTCAAAAATCCTAATTCTTCATTTATTCTGAATTTTTCTTAAGTGTTTAGTTCTTAATCAATATCTCTCCATTTTCATCTCAATAATCAATAATATGCTTTGTTTTTGAAACACTTTTCTCTGTGGGATCGATCCGTATTTGCCATGTACTACATAGTACATCGTGCACTTGCGGTAATTAAATAAGACACATCAACAACTTATTTCCTTATATATGTAGACGACATACTTGTCACAGGATCTTCAACTAAGGCTATTGTTGATATAACTGCTACATACTGTCTTCGTATATGTAAACAACATACTTTCTTCGTTGTTCATAATCTCAATGATATACGTTACTTCCTTAGAAGTGAGATTAAATGCACCAACGATGTCCTAAATCTTTCCCAATCCAAGTACGTTATAGACATTTTACGACGTTATAGGCTAAATGAAGCAAAATCACGTCTTACACCATTGTCGACCAACACTCAACTATTTCGATTAGAGGACCAATCATGAGATGATTCAGCATACTATTGACAATTAGTGAGTGCTCTTCAATATTACACTCTTACAAGGCCAGACGTGGCCTTCACAATTAACAAAACATGCCAATTCATACAATCTCCTACTATGGCTCAATTCTTAGTTGTAAAAAGAATCTATCGCCATCTTAAAGGCACCATTCAACACACCCTATTTTTTCAACAGTCACCTTAATTTACTCTTCATGTCTTTTTTTTATGTTGATTATATCTCCAATCCTGATGATTGTAGGTTGCATCTTCATAGGTACGTCTCTTATGTGTTGGTGTTCAATGAAACAACCAACAGTGGTAAGGTCTGGTACAAAATTGAAACAACCAATCAACAGAGGCAAGTTCTATTGGATGAGCTCTAGATACTTCAACATCACCTGCAAATCTTGTGGTGTGACAATATTTATACCACATTCTTAGCAGTAAGCTAATTAATTATGCTCTGACAAAAAAACATTTTTGTGGACTATCACTTTACAAGAGAACAGGTTGCCAACATGAAGCTTGCTGTTCGATTCATCTTCTGCAAGAATCAGCAAGTTGATGATACTTACACGAAATTCCTGTGCAATCAACTTTTTCAGTTGAGTCGAGACAAACTTATCGTTGTCGCACCCTAGCTATACTTGAGAGGGACTGATATTGTGTTTGATATATCATCTCCACATGGCACCGTGTATGTATGAATGACAACATGTCTCACGTCAATCAGTCACTATTCTATGAATATTCTTCACCAACAATTGTGTGTAGTTGAGTGTAATTGTTGTAATAACCTTTAATAAAAAAAATTCTTTATATTTATCATTATTCTTTCAACGATCTTTTGACGTGCATAGTTATCCAAGGATATCAACAAAAAATTATCTTTGAAGATGTACCAGGAAAAGAAAGTTTTAAAATTTATTTTTGAAGATGTACCTTAACAGCCGTGTGATTTCTCATTGCGGATTCTGTCGGGTGTTTTGTCTTTGATTTTAATCATGAAATAAATCTTCTGTTTTTGCCCGAAAAAAGAAAGAAAGCATGGTGGCATGTTATCTCTTCCATACTATTAGGCTAGGAAACAAGATTTTCGATGAAAAGTTGCCTTGACCCAACACCTTAACCTTTGCAGAAGAACACCTTACAAGGGCAGCTGTCTAACGTTCCCTCATGGATTGGCATGCATGGATTGTCCTTTATTTTATTTTTTTATGATATATTTTACATTCAAACACCAGATTATAAGAAATTACTATTAAATACTTAATATATAATGTCCGTGGAATCAAACTTTTTACCTCTTATCTAATGACAGACTTCATTACTAGATCCAGGCTGCAGAATAGTTCACATTTTTTCATTTTGAAGAAAAAAATTTACATTTTTCAGATCATCTCATACTTTTAACAAATAAGATTACTTATTTATAAACTATCTTTTCAAGCACTCTATTTTTGCGAAAATCCTCCATGCATTCATTTCCTTCCTCTTCTTCTCGTAAGAAACGGACCCTTAATCAAATTCGTGTAAACTGATACACGTTTTGAGAAAAAACATAAAAATCACTGGTCGGGCAGCTGTCAAACCATACATGCATGATTATACTCAGAACCCACCGTGCATAATTATATTTATAGTGCAGTACCTGTGATTGATTTGAGCGATTAGATGTTGGAGGGTAGAAACGTTCCATTATATTTTATCAGTTCCCGAAGCAGCTGCTGCTCTCCATTCTTTGGTGGGTTCGCAGCCATTGTTCTCTTCCTGTAAATTTCGAATTGGTGGCCAACAAACTGCCTGTGCCTTTGCACGGTCACTTTCCCCAGCAGACGCCTGCCCCTTCTTATCCTGCAAAGCCACCGGCTTGGCCACCGCCCTGCCACCCTTCTTCCCTCCATTTTTCCCACCCGTGAGAGAACACAACCCCACATTTAATTCCCTCAGTCCACCAAGGCAGCTGTTGCTCTGCATTCTCATCTCCCCAAAGATGATTTCCTATTCCTCACTAAACCCTAATTCCCCTCCCTTCTTCCCTTCTCTGGGTTCCATCCAGGCCCACTCCTTCACTACCTATGATGAAGCCACTTCACCTGCTGTACCTCCTCCCACCATTCTGCAACCAGTACTACTTCCACTCCCACACGAATATTTTTGTAACTATACTTTGATGGCCCCTCAATACCATTTCTTGCCAGAGCTGCAACGTCACTTTGAACTGCTCCAGATTGCAGCTGCACCTGCTCCCATCCCTGTCGAATGTAAGCATCCAGAGGGTGGTATCCTACCGCCGGTGCCATCGTCAAAGCTTGTGGAGGGTACAGCTAGAGGTTGTGCGAAGAAGAGTGTTAGGAGCATGTGGAATAGGAAAAGGCCAAGTCAGAAGATGGCTGCTGAAGAATGTTATAGGAGTACTGTTAAGTGCACTGGGAAGCCCAGGTGTCAACGGAAAAGGCCTCCTGTTGAGACGATTGCTCCTGAAGCTTTTGAATTTGGAGCCGGAGACGTTGCTAATGAAGGGGGTACTCCTGGAGATGGCTGTGGAGGAAGGACAACTGTTATGATCAAGAACATTCCCAACAAGTATACGTAAGTTATGTTGTGTATGTCTATGGTTTATCTTTTCCTGGCTTATTTCAAGTTTCGTCAAGATTTTGTTTGTGGTGTTTGGCAGAAAGCAAATGCTGCTCTCTGTGATTGATAAGCACTGTGCTGAAGAAAATACGAAGCTTCAGTCTGAGCTGCATGGAGGCAATATGCAGCCCATCTTCTCCGAGTTTGATTTCTTCTACCTGCCCATCGACTTCTGGTACATCCGTAACCCTAAACCCTATGTATGTTTCTATTTTCAATCAGTCTACTATTGGAATCAAACTTGTTGGGAACTGGGCTGAGTGCGATTGTGTGAGGATTTAGACTTCTACTTTGATTTTTTTTTTTCCTGCCTGGTTTGCTAAGATCACTGAATATATGGTGTGTGCAAATTGGTGGCGTAAATTTTGAGGGCACCTTGAAGGTACTTCTTAAGCAAGTCTTTCTAGGTGTTATGAGCCAGGCGTTTTATTTACTGTGTATGTCTTGCTATTTACTTCATCAATGCAAACTATTTATATGATTAATTTAAAATACCAAACTTCTGGATTGTGACATTCTCTTCATGAATGAACCTCCTAAGTTAACATAGCCTTGTGGAATCAATATTAAAACACTTGCAGCACTGGATGCAACCTGGGTTATGCATTTGTCAACTTCACTAGTGCAGTAGCAGCATGGAGGTTGCACCGAACCCTCCACAGGAAAACCTGGCCACTCATTGCTTCTCGCAAGATCTGTGAGGTTACCTATGCTCGGATTCAGGTACTAATAGATGCTATTTGAGTCGTTAATTCTGTTCTATTTAACTAAAACGTAATCCGTCATTCTCCCCAGGGTTTGAAATCACTGAGGAAAAACTTTGAGAATTCCAGGTTCGTATGCAATTCCGTAGACGTACTCCCGGTTCAATTTCATCCTCCCAGGAGTGGTGTCAGTGGGACGAACTCGTTCAGTAGCTTCATCGGTAGACAAGTACCACGTACAGAGATGTAGCATAATTCTCCTCCACGCTTCATCAACACTGGTGGGAGGACCTCTAGACCCTGGTGTGGGCTGCAGCATGCCTCTAGCATAATTTTTCCTTACGTTTTTATATGGGGTTCGATTGGACTATGGGTCTTAATTACTCCATATAAAGCCAGTCATCTCTCCTCAAGCTTATTCGGGATGTGAGATGAATGATAGCTAGGATTTCCTGACGGTTCATGTATTATACTTGTATGCTTATGTTCGATCTTCAACCTACTGTAGACTTGTTTTCTTGTACGTCCCTGTTCATGTATTAATCTAGTTATTCTTTTGAATTGGCACACATTGTGCTCCTTAGCCAGGGTTACCTTTTGTAGACGGTTAGTTCTCTGTTAGGGAGAACTGGAAACGTTGCTGTAATTTTATGGTATTGGTAAATAGGTCGTCAACTCATGCGTGTATATGCGCACATAATAGTTATCCTAAAGCATTTCCTGGAGATTAGATATCTGAACTAAGTATGTACAATAAATAAGAAACAGTATATGCTCTGGCAAAGACACTCGTAATCCTGTATCGTCGGAGGTTATATGGTAAAGTTGTGCTGTTGTGGAAATGTGTGGGTGGCTATCTTCTCCGGTTTGGAAGTTTGAAAGCTTGAAAGCCTTACACCACACTCATCTATGAGAAATCCCGTTTACTGTTGAGTGGTGCAGCCGTGTAGATGTAATGGGTGGTGATACGATGTTTTTTTATTTATTTATTTATGAAATAGATGATGTTTGGCAGCGTTCGGGATGTGGACAAAGGGAAGGTTGGATTGGGGCTGTTTGTACTCTACAAGGTACGTGCTTTAAAGCAGAAAGGATAAAAATGGGGAAAAAGGTAATGGATGTGAAAGGTTCTTTTCTGAGTTGATGTTAGTCGATGCTATCAAATGATGACTTGGGTTTTTCTGGACTGAAGAGCCGGAGGTGGTGGTTTGCTGCGGACGAGTGCCGGAGACCATACCATATCGAGGTGTAGGAGTCATTCTGCTTAGATATGGAAAGATTATTAGATTTGTTCGTTGGATTGTTTATCATGCCTCTCTTGTCCTTTCTTTTCGAAATTTATTGTCCCATTTGATTGTTTACCTGCTGGTCTCTGCAATATGATATCGGAAACATATCAGATTAGTAACGCCTGAAATGAAACTTACAAAACACCATGTGTCGAAGGACCATGTCCTGTTGTGATAATATATATTACCATCGCCACGCCTCCAGATTCTCTGTAATGGATGCATGTATCCCTAAATCGGAATTAGGTGATATTTCTCCTCGAGATTTTGAAACCCCATTTTTTTTATTTTTTTATTTTTGTACTCTGGGTTGCTCAGATTCTGTCACTGCCAAATACCAGCCCCTTAGGAAACAGCAGTGCAAGAATTAAATGCTGAGATTCTTTCCCTAATAGACAATCCCATGGCTGGGGACCGAGCATCTTGATTCTTAAATGACGCTCTTGTTTCTCATATTTTTTTTAATTGTTTTTTTTTAACAAGGGTAAGTATTTAGTATTAGATTTTATTCTTGAGTGAGAATTTCAGGGGAATCAAGGGTACAATCACAAAAGTTAAAATAGACAATGTTCTTGTTAATATTACAGTCCGTCAAACAAGCTGTTAATAGTGATTATCAGAAAACAAGAGACAAACTACTGCTCCATCGTTTCAGTAACAATGGCAGCAGCAGCAGACGGAATAATGGAGTCAGTGGAGATGGAAGGAGCATTAGAAGATGCAGATAAGTTCTCTGCCCAGGCAGCCTTCGTAGAGGCCAAAGAGTTCCTCAATTTCTCCTTTTCAAAACCTGGTAGAAGAGAATCTAACCAATACTCTATTAGTCCAATTAAATCGAAAATAATAACATAAGAAGGTTTAGAAATATTGCGAAAAATCCTGACATTACGTTCTTTCCAGGTTACCCAAAGGATAGCCTGGATCAGAAGAAACCAGTTAGTGTCACTTAAATGAAATTTAAGGACAGGTTTGTGCCAATATAAGTGGTTCAAGTTACAATATCCAGGATAAAGTCTATAACATAAGAAAAACTGTCATATATGTGAGACGAAGTCACAAAACATAAACAGATGCTTATTTGTTTCAATATTGAATTCATAGAAAACACATATAGGTGAACCAGTCCACCCTTTAGTAGATTTTCTTTGGAAAAATTTCTCTTATGTATGACAAGCTAAGAGAATAATTTGACTTTCAGGAGTGCCAAAGTTCTCCAAATCTGCTCAAACAAGTTAAATCTGAGTCCGTCATCATTCAGTCTTAAGTAACATGATTTCACAGAGAACTTAGAGGAAGGGGAAGGAGTCCAAGAGATAATATCCCTGTCCTCTCCAAAGGTAGTAGAGTGCAAGATTTGTGATAGAGAGTCCAATTGGGATTGCAAGATATCCAAGTCGCAGGCTGCAATGTTGGAATTATCCAATAGCCTATTGAAATCATCGTTGAAAATAAGATGCATTTTCAGAACAGATGTTTTTTTCCACTTGCAAATAGTAAAAAGTAGAGGAAAGAAGAATTTCAATTTGTCCACATCCCTCAATTTATGTTCCCAGAACAGAATCTCCTTCCCATTTTCCAGACGGAAGGAGGTAAAGCAATTAACAATGGGGAAGATGTTTTTAAGAGTTCGCCATAAAGGAGAATAGTAGCTAGAGGAAGAGTTAAGTAAAGCCCCATGCCCTAACTTCATATATCTGGCATTTACTAGCCCAATCCACATAGCATGACTATCCCGATTAAGTAATTGCCAAACCAGTTTTGATTTTAAGGCTATATTGAAGTTCCGGAGATTTAAAATCCCCCAACCTTTTTGCCTCTTTGGCCTACAGAGTGCACCTTGATTAACAAGGTGATTGCCATTGTCTGTAGAAGGATCAGACTTCCAAAGGAAGTTGAATCTAAGTTTATCGATATCTTTCTGAGTTTGTCTCGGCATATGCAGGACAGACATAAAATATGTGGGGATATCAGACAGGACAGAGTTGACAAGAGTCAACCTTCCACCTAGGGATAGGAACTTAGCTTTCCTGTGGGATAGCTTAGAAGCTAGCTTTTCCAAGACAGGAGACCAGTCCTGTCGAGTGGCTCTCCTATAATGGAGAGGAAGGCCTAAGTAGGTGATGGGTAGGGTAGCATATTTGCACCCAAGAAAATTACAGACAGTGTCAATAGCAACTTGATCAACCTGAATTCCAGTAATCGAAGATTTGGAGAAATTAATCTTGAGGCCAGAACAAGATTGAAAGCAACACAGGATACGTTTAATATTGACAATATTATCCCCACCTTCAGCTAGAAAGAGAATAGTGTCATCCGCATATTGGATGTTAAGCACCAGAGAGGCCTTATGAGGGAACTGAATCTCTTTATTGAGGTCGTTATTAGAGGCCAATTGTAGCATTCGGTTTAGGATGTGGGTAACTATGATGAACAGAAGAGGGGACAATGAATCCCCCTGCTTGAGCCCATTAGATGATCCAAAGAAGCCATGGGATGATCCATTCAAAAGTATGGAAAATCTAACAGAGGACATACACATCCTAATCCAGGTAATCCACTTGGCCCCAAATCCTAAACCCTGGAGTGCTTGAAGGAGAAAGTCTCAATTTACCTTATCAAAAGCTTTTTCAAAATCTAATTTTAAGAGAAAACCTGGCACTTTGAAGGAGTGCATATAGTGGAGGGTTTCCTGGGCTACCAGGAAACAATCTCCAATAGATCGGCCAAGTAAGAAGGCACATTGAGAGCAATCTAATGTATTATTTAGAATAGGGGATGTTAAAGTTTTGGTGAAGATTTTATATATACTATTAACTAGGCTAATATGCCTGTAATCAGAAACAGAGTTAGCACCAATCCGTTTAGGAATAAGTACGAAGAATGTCTGATTGATAGAAGCAAGAGTGTCAGACTCAGAAGAGGAATATATATAATGAAATATGTCCATTATATCATCCTTAATCATTTCCCAGAAGTTTTGAAAGAAAAACATGGGGTATCCATCAAGTCCGGGGCTCTTATCCCCAGGTAATCTATGAAGGTTACTCTTAACCTCCTCAGGTGTAAAAGGTACCTCCAGAAGGTGAGGATCATCAATCTTATTGGGAATCAACAGATCCCAGTTTAAGGTAGCGGTGGATGTTATTGAGCAGTTGAACAGTCTGATGAAGTGGTTCTCTATTGCATCCCCAATGCCTTGAGGGGATGTGATCACTGAAGAATCCACAGTGAGAGATAAAATTGCGTTGGTACGTCTATGAGAGTTGACAATGTTATGGAAGAAAGCTGAGTTGGAGTCACCCTCCTTAAGCCACTGTATTCTGAATTTTTGTTTCCAGAAAATTTCGTTAACTCTTAGAAATTCCTGATGCTTGTCTCTAAGATCAATCCTTTCTTTCCAGGTGTCATTATCTATATTGGAGTGCTCAGCAAGGGTGTCAATACTAAGAATGCGAGATTCAATGTCTCCAAGGACTTGGTTCCTCAAAGCGTTCACTTGGGCAATCCACTTTTTCAGATTTGTCTATAATAACTTAAGTTTGTAGGAAAATCTCGCGATTGGGTTTGAAGTAAGGAATAAGTCTCTGGACATAGCCCAATTGTCTTGGATGAAGGAAAGACATCCTTCAAAGTGTAACCAGGCCTTGTAAAACTTAAAGGGAGGCGGACCCCAATGCAGTTTCAGTGTTTTTAATATGATTGGGACATGGTCAGAGACAACCGTGGTCAATGCCAGACAGTAGGAATTGGGGTACTTTGCCGCCCAAGATGTAGAAACAAGAAAACGGTCGAGCTTCACCTTCGTGGGGACCCTCTAGAGATTGGACCAGGTTTAAGAACAATTACTCGTTGAGATATCCAGCAAGCTACTAGCATTTATAAAGTCATTAAATAGGGACATGTGAGAAGTAGTCCTGAGACAAGAAGAGTGTTCGTGGGAGTATCTAATTAAATTGAAATCCCCACCAATGACCCAATGTTCATTTACCATTTGACTAATATTGCGAAGCTCTCTGACAAAATCTGATTTGAGACTGGAAAGACATGGTCCATAGGCACCAGTGAGCCACCACTCAGTATTATCCTCGACAGAGTAGAGATGAAGGGATAGGCAAAAAATGCCCAAGAGGTGAGACAAAAGGGTCACCTTCCTACCATCCCAGCCAATTAGAATGCCTCCAGAGGCACCTAAAGAGGCCAGGAAAGACCATAATGTGATCTTCTTACCCCCAAGTAGTCTAAGTAGTGCAGGGGAGAATTCTTCTTTTTTAGTTTCCGTGATAATGATAATATTACATCTTTGAGATCTAATTAAATTACGGATAGCCCTGACTTTAGAACTAGCCCGTAGTCCCCGGATATTTCAGGCTCCTATGATCATAATACATTGAAGGGAAAACAAGAGGGACGTTCCCTCTCATTAGAACTACCCTTGTTATTCAGAGATAAGGGAGATTTCCCCTGGTCTCTTCTGACTTGGGAATAAAATTATCGAGTCTCGTCCTGAGACTTAAGCTGAATACCAATTTTAATACAGAAATCCTGAAAATGTTTATAAGAACCCCAAATCAAAGGATCAAAGTCCATGAGAGACATGGTAGACATATTATGATCATTAGAAGCGGCAGAGGAAGATGGAGAGGCAATATAATCATCATTAGTAACAACACAAGGCAGAATTTGGGTAGAGAGATTAGAAGTACCTGGTGCGTGAACGGGGGTTTCCGGATGAGAGGGATAAGGTTCCAGGGGGGTCTCAGTGGTGACTTCCTTCTCTACACAGTCGTAAAGCGCCAGTAGTTTCTGGAATTTCCCCATGGAGAGGTTTCTGGCACGGATCTCAGCATGGACGAAGCTAGGCTCATCCAGCAGTGAAGATGCAGACGCCTTAGATGAAGAGGAGGCCTTTTTCCATCCGTCTGAAGCTGGAGGTGTGAGAAGAGGACATGATCCAGCCCTCGGAAGTAGTGGGTGAAGGAGAGGCTTTGTACCATCCCTCCGAGCTGGGTGCAATAGGGGGTGGGCAGGATCCCCACTGAACCTGGTGAGGGGCCACTTGGTTGAGCCTGGGAGAAGGATCTGGTCCATACATTAATCCCTTGTTTTTTCCGAGATTTACTGCTACGCCATGATTTGGTGGCCTTGAAGGATTTCCTACTTGGAGGGGGAGCTCTCTGGTATGGGGCAGCAGAGGGTCTTGGAGTCCAGGAAGATTGTTGGGGGAGGGTGTTGACCGGCTCCTCAGCAGAGGGATCGCAGAGGTCCTAGCTTACTCTGAATTTAATCGGGTAGACGATTCTCCCAAAGGAATAGAACCTCGTGTCAGGAAGTTCTTTGCCATAGTGCAACTGTATGCGACATCTTGCAAAACTTTGCTGTTTTGCATTGTCAACAGAGAGATCGACCTCCAGGAGGACGGCAAAATCAGCTACCATGCATTTAAAAACATCTATATTCCAAAAATGATGTGGAGTACCCTCTAACCTAACCCACACTCCCTCCTCCCTAAGGGTGAAGACTGCGTTAGTGTGCGGAGACCAGTGAACAAAAGTTACCGGGAGAGCATGCAGAGATGATCCATAGAGGTTAAGGGTGTCTGTCTTGATTTTTGGGGACGGGAATCTAAGAAGGAATTTTCCTGGTGTCGAGAGTTTAACTTCCACGCTTGAAGCCAAAGGCCAATGGGTGGATATATGATGCTCTAGTAATTCCTTAGTCAGTTGTGTGGAGTGAGAGGATACTAAGGCACAACATGAGAGAGAAAGAAGAAGGTCGCATGTGGCTTCAGACGGTGGAATAACCGTCGGAGAGTGAGGGGAAAGACTTGTCATCCTGGAGGAGCGATGTACGCTTTTGCCTTCCTGAAAAAATTTACAGATGGCCATCGAGTGAGTGGGGGAAAGGCAACGGAAGCATAAACCAGCATATTTGCAGTTAGTCTTAGTGTGGCCAAGGAGGCCACAAGAAAAACACCGCTTAGAGGCACGACAGAAACTAACCAGGGGGGAGGGGACCTTTCGCCGACGAATCGTAGTCCACTCCGAGCGCTCCTCAGCGGAAGTGGGGAGGGTAAGAGGACTAAACCGGGAGCCAGTCGTGGAAAAAGGAATAGAAGCGTCGCAAATGTCAGGAGAGATTCGCTCGTCAGAGGATATCTCACTAGCAGAGAGACGTGGGTGAGAAGGACCCGATCCTCCGTGGAGAGGAGGGGAGGAAATCTCACTGTCAGAAGTCGTGCCGTAAGCTTTGAAATGTGTCAGAGTGGTGTCGTGCGGAGCCATGTCCCCGATTAATCGCCTATTAATTTAAGAACCGTCATTAAGACAGGAGAGGGAACGAAACGAAAATTCATTATTAAATTGCATGTTGGAAAACGCAAAAATGCTCTCGTAACCAAGCGAGGTGTCAGGGTCAGAGAGAAAGGACGCGTTGGTACTATTCCAGATGGAACCCTGGTCAGTAGGAAGCGATGTGAGGTCTGATCGGGGTGAGCCGGCTCGGGGCTCGATGCCTGGTGCATCATCATCACCAGTGTAATGCGCGCAGGGACATTTTAAGTCCACAGGTCGCCGAGAAGGGGTATGGGAGGAATCCCCTAAAAGGGGAAGCGTATCGTAAGCCCGCGAGAACATGGGATCAGAAGGGGGTGGAAAATCCCACCGAGGGTACGGGGCCAAGCCTGCAATGTCAGTAGGAGTTCCAGAGATCGCAAAATCTCCCCTCGTCGTTTCTAACGGTGATTCAAAATCTTCTTGATTAACAAGGGAGGGGAAGGTAATGTGATTAATTAAATCAATCCCGGGATAATCGTCCCTAATGTTGCGAAGGAGGGGTAGGTAATAATCGTCATTATTACCACTAAACTCACGAAATATCAGGCTAAACTTAGGAGGGGAATATTGTGAGAAACCCCACACAGAGTCCGAGGAGCCAAATTCTCTTGACTTCTCGAACACGCCTGTACTGAAACAAGAGGCCACTTCCCGACGGCTTACAGGAGTTAAGTTCGCCGGAACTCCGGGGGGCAGAAGAGGGTCTACACAGATCAAGTGCCGAAGCCCGGAATCAGAACCTCTAGGCGTCCTAGGGAGAGTCCCCGAGAGAGTTCGAAACATAAAATAGTTACCTTTCAAATCCAAAAATCTAGGGCAACCATTAGCAGAGGAAGAGATGTAACCAAATATCACCGATCCAAAGGCAACAGCATAATCAGAATGTAAAAAACATGATACCATAATATTTAACCAAGATTGCGATATAGATCTAGGAATATAGAAGCAGCTCACAGAAACATCAACAGAAGAAGAGTAGAAAAAGCATAATAAACATGGAGACGGGCCGAATGTAACCGTCAGGAAGCCTGGCCGGGACGATAAGCGATCGTCCGTGGCGGATCTGGCCCGAGAAGTACCGGACGAGGGTTGGGGAGATTTCCCCCACCCGTCGGTGGCAGATCGGGGGGCAAAATGAAAGGGGGGGGGGGGGGGGGGGGGGG
>JAMKQA010070087.1:0-11092 GCA_024699735.1 Posidonia australis | reverse complement strand
GGCCGTGCCTGATCCTGTGGCGAGTTTGAAGTTCTCTCAGTTACTATGATAACGAGGCATTATCTATTGTCTAGGCATGTTACATTTCTTTTTTAAATAAAAGAGGGCCTTTTTTGTTTCCAGTTACTGCAAATACTAGGAAGGGAAACTGCACACTTATCAATAATATACCGATATATGAGTGTTTCTTACTGCAGCCTTCCTAATTAAAACATGTAACTTTTTTAAGGTACAGCTTTTAAATCCTACTGCAGTGTGTTGATGACCCATTCTTCACCCCACCTTGGGCTTGGTCTTCTCCTCTTTTTCGTTTGTGTTTCACCAACCAAGTACAAAGTAACATTTTAATATTTAAACTTCTTTTGACATTAATTACTTAATATCTACCCTTTTTTAACATTAACTTCCTTTTGTCAACTCAAAATAAAATAAATGATCAAAAGTTGAAGACTTGATAAGGTTCGATCCAACAAAATAATCTTGGTCTCTTGTGCTCTTAATGAGATTGGTAATCATGAGGTTGTGGAAGAAGTTTCCTCAACCTCATTTTTAATAGAAGTTATAAATTCCAACATAAAAAATAATAATATATAAATTTTAGAAACTTAATTGAAGAAACCTCCCCAACAAACTCTAAACCAACTTTACATCCCAACCATCCATCTCTTTGTTCGCCACCCCCCCCCCCCCACCACCCACAAATTAGATGGCAGAGATGAGTCCCATGGCTTGGCCGACCAAGGGGGCCAAAGGCCACTGTCATCGACCTGAACACTGTAAGCCACTCGCTCTACTAAGTCTCTCAAACCACTTCAGTGTTAAAACATAAGCAAAAAGAAGAAGAAAAAAACTGGTTGCATACATCAGTCTTTACGGCAAAGTTAATTGTTTTGAGGAAAGAAGAGAACACAGTAGATGGAATTCTGCAGCCACATGTCAGGGAAAGATATTGTAGATTTTTTTTTTCTTCTTTTGAAGAGAAGGGGAAAAACAGTGAAATACAGGTGACCCAATAAAAGATCCAATCCAGTAGAGGGGCATCTGCATTTATTTGTTGGGATGCACTTAAATAAGTTTTGTAATGTTGCAGCTTGTAATTGTTGCAGATTTCAAATTTTGAATCCTCATTCTTCACTGGCTTCAGCAATTTGCCCAAGTCAGATGTGCATGTGTAGTGCAACAATTATGTCAACATGCAAATCTAGACATGCATCAATACCTTTTAGAAGTTTTACTGTTTGAAGATCTTTGAAGAATTAAACTTACAATTTTACATGTTTTAAACTCTCTTTTTTTGTACAAATGTACATGCCTAGAGAAACTAAAAAAAGGAGGTACACTGTATGTATACCTACAATGCTAAAAAATAAATCCATGTTTGGATGCAGGAATGAGGGTGGAATAAATGCAGAATTGGAATAATAATTTCGTTTGATAGGTCAAAAAATGGAATAAAGCAGAAGAGTAATTTTTATTCTGATTTACTTATTCTAGAATAACTATTCCGTGGGAAAGGTGGAATAAAATTATTCCGCTAAGTTACTCTCATACATGTATGTATACGGTGTGTTTATTTTTTGTCTAAAAATTAATACAAATATAATACAATGTATATATATTTTAAGCTAGATATATATCTTAATAATCAAGTTAATTATTATTAATCTACATGTTTCCCACTTATTCCAACACTTATTCTGATACTTATTCCACCTTTCATCCAAACCAAAATATCTTCCTATACACACTTATTCACCTTTAAAAGAAAATCATCTCCAAACTAAATAACAATACTATCAGAATACTAATACCACTTTTCACTTATTCCTACTTTTCTTATTCTATATCTAAAGAAGGACTAAGAGATTTTTCTTTGGCTAATGGCAAAGACACCAAAATAGGCTCAAAGAAAATTCTATGGCAAATAACGACAACCAACATAATATTTATGTAAATTACAGATGAAGCACTACTAAATCATAAGAAGTAGCTGAAACAAAACAACACATAAGTCCATTTGAATGAATTATTGTTTTTTGTTTTTTTTTTGTATCAATGGATCCAAAATAGTATTGTGAGTTTTTTGGATTGTTTTTTTTTCCTCTCTCTGTTAAGCAACCATTATTTTCTTGCAATATCATAACTTTTCAAATAATTTATCCTTGACAATCCACAACCACACAGACCTAATGACGAACATGGGCCGGAGATGCGACCCCACCATATGACAAAGGGGCCGTGCGCCGTTAGTGGGAGACACTGAAGAAATGGGCCACTTCCAGAACCCACTTTCCAATGCTGGAAAAAGAGATAGAACAGCGAAAGTCCAATTGCGTTCTCGAGATAGACGATGAACAGCAGAGCCACAAAAGAGAAGGTGGGGGTTGGGTCGGTTTGTTGGTGTAAATGCCTCAGCTGACTCCTGTGTGTTTTGGGGGGGATGTCTGGTTGTTTGGAATGTTTAAACAGAATCCTATGTGTGCAGGTATGTATGTCTCTGCCACGTTTGATTTTTTAACCAGTGACTCCAATTTCCGAAGGAGAGATCATCCAATCCTTTCCTTCCCCACAGGCCATTTATATTTGTTTTAGCAGTGTCTAATGCCGATTCAAACACAGTTTCCAGCCACCTACATCACTGTGTTGTATTGTGTGCTTTTAATATTGGGCTGGTTTTACACCTTCCATTAAGGGAATGCTTTCCAAGATTGAATTATTGTTAGTGTTGGTAAATTAGTTGTAGCTTTCCATGTTTTTTTACCATGCATTACATGTTAAACCATAGTGGACGAGGTATTGCTTGTATCATCTTTCTGTCCTCGACATTGAGGAGAAAGTTGAAGGCCATTTGCCCTTTTCTTAGTTTCTTTCTTGTATATCATATAGCTCAGACCACACCAAATGCAATTGGTGGTCTTGCCTTAAGTTGTTAATCAAGAGAAATAAGCTGTATCCCCTCTCTGCCTTCGAATCATAAACAAGTCAGAAAAGATATCCAATTCTTAAAGCATCCAGTTAATTTAAGTAGACAAACCAATATACATACTGTAATCAAGATTTAAAGATCATGTCAGTCATGTCCCAATGAATCAATTCAATCAACATATATATTTACAACGAGGCCTTATTATGATTATATTCTTTAGCGGAGAGCATAATTGATATGCACTTCTAATTGGACAATGAAGTGATGGCATCATTCTCAGCCTAGATCTTTTTCACTGTGTTGCCATGATGAGTACGCAGGGATATCTGTAGGGATGAAACATACAATAACAAATCAGGAGAAGAGTCGTATAAAACACAAAACTTGACAGAATTCGGTACTGTCACCGACCTCATCTGCTCATGATGATTCACTGTAACAATTGAAGACATATTGCAGAAACTCAATCTTGTATGCCTCCAGATTTCCAACCAAATCGACCCTAACCAAGAAGTTTCTAGTAATTATCACCTTGTATCTTGTAGCCACTGGTTAATCATTAGCTAATTCAGATGCAAAAAACATATTTGCTGAAATGCAGAGAGTCTCAGGCTAGAAAGACAATATTTAAGCTGTCCACATCGGTAGTGTCACCTCAACTAGTGATCTAAACTAAAGATAATCTACTTACAAGTGGATAAGTACCTAGCACTTTGCTGGTGCAGGGAACATTTAGGTGCAAATTCCTAAATAACACTAAACAGGTAAAGCATCAATGGTGGAATAAATTATCTTTAAAATCCATTATAACAACAGTCCATGAAATTTTCATACGTAAAAAAGGAAAAAGCCTTGCTATTTGTCTTTGATAAAGACCCCTCTACAATGACTCCACCACTATTTGATACCAGCCTATTCCCTTGGTTATATGTTGTTTAAGCAATTGAGGTTTTAATTGAAACAGCACAATAACCAGGATAACCTACCGGAATTCTTCAAGCTGTGGTAATGTCTTCCATTTGACAAAAGTAGCAGTCTTGGATGTACCATTACATTGGATACCAGCTATCCAAAGCCTGTTACAAAGACGAACATCATGACAGGTAAAGAGTAAACCCACACATGCATGCAAAACTGGCCAAGGACCATTGAAGTACTCACCAATCCTTTGTCTGAGGGAAACCAAGGCAACCTGCAGCATCTCCCTTGATTTCTGGTCTGGTGTGCATCCAGCAATTTCCATTTCCTGGTAGATTGCAGGAACCTGACAGATAAACATGCGACCAGAAGTGAAAAGAGTTCATTTTCTGTCGTTAATTTATGTAGTACACCTCTGATCATGGGAGAAGATTTGATCCAACAAAAAAAATGGACAAAAGGTTTTGAAAAAGTATACAGAAAATGCCCATTTTCCATATCCAAAATCATTTTCCTTTCATTTAGGGAAAGATACGGCAGCAGAAGATTGTATGAAAGAAGCTTAAGATATATGGGTTAAATAAAATCGAAGGACTAGCAATTTGATGGATGAACTACAAGAGATTTTACTAGATATGTTTGGCATGCAAACATCTGTAGAAACTCCCCTAGAGTGTAATTGTACATCACTTTTAAGTTTCAAATGCAACTTAGGCATCACAGTCAACTCAAAGATGAAGGTGGCCTTTACTTTTTCTGTATCTTTGGTATTGTTCCTCCTTCCCTGTCATGCAGCCACTCTAAGATAAAACCCATGGTAAAGGAAGAATTTCAAGAATTAAGAAATATTATTTTTCTTTTAATACTATGGTAACCTTTTGATACTTGGTTTACAGCCAATATTGTGTACTTGCATATGTTAGTTTACGTGTAACGCATATCTTATGTGAGAGATTGGTTTACTTGTACGTTGACCAATCTTGTTTGTTAATTTACTTGTAAGTTGAGACAAATTTCTAACACCTCATACGTCTATTCAAATCAAAGACAAAAGAGTATCCATCAACAGCTTTGCAATACCCTTTGTTATTGATGAATCTATATCATTAATCCTTCTCCTGCTACCAATATTCCTCTAATAGCTTTTCCTTCTATTTACGTTTTTACACATGCATCATGTTCATTATTTTTGTGTCCCCTTGCTGTGTATGTTTCCTATATTTTAGGAGTTGTTTTCTCAATGCTGGATATAAAAAATGATGAGATAAATAAAATAAGAAATCTATATGGCTAGTTACAAAAAGCAATCCGTTACGGACCAGATTTGATATATACAAACTCTGGGTGAAGAAAGGATGGATATAAAGCTCACCTCCTCAAACTTTCTTGCCCGTATAAATGCTTTCATGATGGTAGTGTAGGTTACCACATCAGGACTTATACCCTTTGAGAAAAATGATTCACTTTGAGAAACACAGTGGTGAATATAAATTAATAAAAAATTGACATGATTTGTTTTATCTCAACAGAACTTACACTTTCCTTGATATGCTCAAAAATGGATAATGCTTCCAAATATCTGCCAGCAATTCCAAATGCATTAATCAGCAAATTCAGCATTATTAGATTTAGTTCAATTCCTTCAACTTCCATCAGTCTAAGAACTTTGACGGTTTGTTCACAGAGTCCCTACAGTCATTAACAACCAACACCTAACATGCTAGCAGAGAAGAAAATAGTTGAACATTCCACTTTTTTTAACGAAAGAAAACAACCGAATACCTGTTGAGCATAGGCATTGGCCAATGCACAGAACATGCTAGCAGAAAGTTGCAAGCCTTCAGCTTTAATCGCAGCAACACACTGCTCAGCATCCTGAAACACACCATACTGCCCATATATATCTGCCATAATCGCATAAACAACACCACTCCCCCGCAGTCCTCTGCATTTCATACCCTCAAATACATTCTTGATAACATCCCACTTCCCCTGCTCCCCCAATCTACTAATTATTGAAAGGAACACCTTTGGATCAGGATACAACCCCTGCTCCTGCATCTTCCCAAAAAACTCAACCGCCACATCAAGATCCCCCGACTTGCAATGCCACCGAATTAAAGAATTCCAAGTCACGATATCTGGCTTAATTCCATCGCTCTGCATATTTTCAAATGTCTTTACGGCCTCATCCATCTGCCCGTACTTCCCAAACGTATCAATGATCCCATTATAAATCCCCCTATCTGGCGAAACACCCAGTTCCCTCATCTCCCTCACAATGCCCAGTGCCTTCTTCCACATACCGTTGTCCCTATATATCCCAATCACCTTACCATACACAAAACTATCCGACCCAATCCCCACTCTCTTCATCTCCCTAAGAACTCCCCAAGTATCCTCCAGCCTCCCGGCCCGCGAATACGAATCGAGCAAAAGCACATAAGTCTCCCTATTCCTCCCAATTCCGTCCCTACCCATCTCAATCAAAACCCTATTGGCCAGCTCCAGCTGCCCTTTCCTCAAGAACCCTCTTAAAAGCGCATTGTAAACCCTAGAGCTCAATTTGAGACCTGCCCACTTCATTTCATGGAAGATGGCATCTGCCTCTAGGGTTCTGCCTAATTTCCCTAGTGCAGTGATCAAGGACGTGTAGGAGGGGATGTCCGGGCGCAAACCTGAGGCCTCCATGTGGGAGAGGAACGCCATGGAGCTGTCAAGGTCGCCGCTTTCGGAGTGGGAGCGGATCAGTTTGTTGAGAGATTCCCAGGAAAGCTCGAGTTTCTCTGAGAATTCGAGTGGATTTCCGTATTGGGTAGGATTAAAGTTTGGATTTTGGCGTGGTTTGGAGGATGATACTGTGGAATTGTTGGGTGTGGCTCTGAGCTTGGGGAAGGTGTGGATGGTTGGAGTGGTGGGGGGAGAGTGAAGCAAAGGAGGGGAGTGGAGTGAGAGAGGAGGTGGCAGTGGGGGTTTGGCAAGGAGTGGGTTTGGATTGGGTGCCATTTGCGGTTGTTTCTTCTCCAAAGTCCCTTTGTTTCTTCTCTCCTGTCTCTGGTTTTGCCACTGCTACCCTGCTATAGTAGTAATGGAAGCTTTGTTTCGCAAATGGAGAGGGATAATCCAGTGAATTATATAGATTATAAAAAGTGCGAGTGCAATTAGGTGGGTATCATAAAATTCAATGTCAATCGTTGGATTAGATCATGTAAACGGCTAGATTGATTCCGACATAGATACCACATTGGTGTCTTTTTCTAGGGCAAGTGATTGTTTTTTTTTTTTGTAAACGATAATATTTATTATATATAAAATACTTGACTACGAAGTCACTATGTCTAAAATTATTCAAATTCCAAAAACTTTAACATACAAGCACAAAATCATGTTAGACCAAAAAGATTAATAGAAATTAATCCAACCAAAGCTTTCAATCAGCAGAACCACTCTCAAGATTTAAGGGTTCATATGTCGATGCCGCAGTAGGGAGCTTGAATGAGAGGGAACACCTGTTGGATCCAGTGAGAGACCAATGGAAGTTCTAATCACTTGAGCAGTCTAAATTGCTCTATCTTGATCATAATCTTGCTGCATCCTAGAAATTTCTTGATAAATGTCCTCATGACTCTGACTTGAACTCAGAGAGTCAAACCAGTTAGATGTTAAGGAAATAATATGATAAATCACTTGTTTTGCATTTTTGAAACTATTCCTTAAAATTCTGTTATTTCTTTCAATCCACATTGACTAAAGAATTGCTGGCACAAGTATATTCCAACCCAATTTTGAAAGCATGTATCTTAAGTGAGTACAAAGATTAAAAATGTCAACAATACTGATATGCAAAAATTTAATAGAGTAATTAAGAAAGAAATTTCATACCTCAACAGTAAAATCATATTACATGAATAAATGTTCTGAAGATTCTAACAAGACACCATAGGAAATACAGCTTAGTATGCTCAACCAACCTCTTTTAATTAGATTAGCCTAGGAGAGAACCTTATCATAAATAACTAGCCATGTAAAGAGTTTGACCTTAAAAGGAATCCAATTCTGCCATATACTAAATTTAAAGGGTGATCTTATTACACCATCATTTAAAATTCTGTAATAAGTTCTAACAGTAAAAATTTTATCTTCAAAAGGTTCCTAGTAAATAGTATCCTATGTTGGTGTTAATGTTAGAAAATACAAAACTTCTTTAAAAAATTTCTAACTATTCTTGCAAGGTATACGCATTCAAGTTAGACAAAGAAGAATAACCAATCAAACCTGCGCAATTTGAAGAATACAACGCCAATATTTTTTTAACTGATACTTCTTTTATATTTAGAGACTAAAAATAAGTCCGAAAAGAACACGTTTTAATCCAAATTCTCAAAGCCACTTGTTTTCCCAAAAAATAGTATTTTTCCCATTATAAATAGAAAATCTAAAGAAAGCATTAACCATAGGAAAGTAGGACCTAAGCTCTTGCCAAAGGAGTGATCTTCTACAAGAGGAGACATTAAAGAAAAGCATCCTGCAAAAAAGGATATAAATATCTACCCTGGACTTCATGCAACCAAAGTTTTTCTTCTTTCAGCTCTTGCACTTGGTGGAAAATAGAAATTAGCCTACAAATTTACTGTTTTATGCAAGTAATTTGGTAATTATTAGTTTGTAAGTGTATGCACCTTTATTCTTTCTAAAACACATGTTAACGGTAACCTACAATTTCTAAACTACCATGTGTACAACTACGATGACATAAAGCACTACATGAGTTAATTTCCACTACTTAACAAGGTTTGAGCACTAATATTATATGTAATCACTAGTCATAACCTGATCCTAGCACTAGGTGGTTGGACTCGGCAGTTAAAAGAATCCATCTTCAAGCAATCATCAAATTCTCCTATACTTGAATAGAAACAAATATTTCTACACAAATAATTACTTCCTCAACAAGGAGCAATCAGATTACGCTTATCTACAATACAGACATAAAACTACATAGACTGCCTGCTTGTCAACACCCAGTAGAGGAGCTCTGTTGCTTCAATGAAGGCTGCTTGGGCAGAAACCTTTCCTACCTCTGCTAAAGCTCCTCCCTTCGTCGACTCCAACACCCCCTCTGTCGCTGCTGCCCCGTCTGATGATATTATGCAGCAGTAGACTCGTCCTTTGTTTACTTCTTCTTTTTTCGTCTTTACATTGCTAGTATTGGCACTTGTAATATTGACATGAACATTGCCTTAATTTTTACTTTTACATTGCCATTCTTGACATTTATAATATTGACATGAACATTGTCTAAATTTTGTTATCTCTTTTGACCATTGACTTACGCCGTCGCTAATATATATCACTAATACTTACCATGGACAAAAAAAAAAAACACCCAGTAGAGGAACAAGCATACCACAAAATACAATGGGAAACTAAAGGGTTTTCATTGCATTATCCCTCTTGTAATAAATATATGGCACAGAAAATTTTTATTAGAAGCTAAATTGTAAATCGATTCTAACCTTGTCTTCAAACGTGGAGAGAGCAATCTCATAATCATCTTCTAGTTCTGTAAATACCATCTTCATGGCTCTTCTGTCATTCAGAGATGTCTGTAACTGTTTTTCGATCTCTTCGTTTTCATAAATAAGATCACCTAACTGAATTTGTGTCTCACGCAAACTTAAGTCTAATTAGCTGCGAATTGTCGACATAAATGTCAAACTGTATGAGAGGTTAAAAGGATTTGAAGACAAAAAGGAAACATAATAAAAATAGCAAACAATGAAGTTCACAAGAACCAAACATCACAACCAGAGATCATGGAATTTCAAAATTACAGGTTTTCCCATATAAGGAGTCAGCATGCAATGAAAGACCATTTCTAGATGAATGTGATCAACATTCAACATCTAGATTTCATGCATGGTACGTCAAAATTCAAAAGCTAGAAGGGAAAATGACCTCCAAAAATAACAAATAATTTCTCTAAGATAAGCGTACAACGTAGAGAAATAAGGAATAATAAATTGATTATATTGTACTTAAGGTTATCTCATATATATATATATATATATATATATATATAGGAGAGTACAAAGATAAACTGATAACACAAAGATAAAATGATAAAACAAAGAACCATAAGGATTTATCTAACACTCACCTCAAGGTGGAACATAAATATCTAACATACTCAGCTTGTTACATAGTAACTTAGAGATAAACCATTTATGAAAATATCAATGAGTTAATCAAACAACGGTGGATAAGGAGTAGAGATGATTCCAATCATCGCTACATCTCTAACAAAATAATAGTCCACTTCAATATACTTTGTTCACTCATAGAATGTAAGATTATTAGTAATGAATATGGCAACTTGGTTGTCACAATGCCTGGGCATAAAAGTTGTACGGTGAAACCTAACTCAGTTAACAAAGATTTAGGCCATATCATCTCACATGTTGTTTGTGTCATAGGCTCTGTTTGGAATTACTTCTAGATGACTTCTAAGTAATTAACTTCTGATAAACCATGGAAAAAGACAAAAGTAGTTTTAAACAGGATCTTTGTGTCCCCATTCTCACATAAGTTACAACTTCTAAATGAGAGAAATCATGTATAAATCCATATTTCTGGTTGGAGGAAACTTCTAGTAAAAGGTGAAGAAATATGATACGCAATTACAATGATGTCTTAATTGTTTTTTAAATTTTACATTAAAATACTATCAATATTTACAAATTTACGACCAATCTCCATTTTTACCAACCTCAAGAATCTCCATCCCAATGCCAACCTCTTCCTTCTTCTTCCTCCGAATGGCAATGGTGGTTCTTCTTCTTCTTCTTCTTCTTTCGTTGGTGGCATCAAAGTTGACAATCGAACCCTACATATACTCCAACACCAACACTGCAAGGGATACACGCTCTACACCGACGTCCAGGTCTCGGAGGTGGCTTTGCTTTTCCAAGCTGACCTGATCTCCATCCTCACCACCAACGTTGTGGATGTCTTCTTCCTTGTGTTGGATACTAAGGCTTCTCTAGAGGGGGGTGAATAGAGTTTTTCCAGTTTTAATTATGTCTTTAGAATTTGTTATGCAATTTAAGAAATTAACACAAAACACAATCAATCGCAAAGACAATAGATTTATAGTGGTTCAGCCAACCCCGGCTTAGTCCACTCCTCAAGTTCCTCACTTGAGATTTATCCCTTATATTCAATTCCTAGAATATTACAAGTTACAAA
>JAMKQA010070086.1:0-14922 GCA_024699735.1 Posidonia australis | reverse complement strand
AAGTTTTCAAAACATTACTGCAGTTTATCACATCTTTCTCTTTATGAATGTCAGAAATTGAGACTTTGCTTTGGCACAATGGAGATGTCTGTTATGTAGGGTGTTTTACTATTACTAAGTTTTCAAAACATTACTGCAGTTTATCACATCTTTCTCTTTATGAATGTCAGAAATTGAGACTTTGCTTTGGCACAATGGAGATGTCTGTTATGTAGGGTGTTTTACTATTACTAAGTTTTCAAAACATTACTGCAGTTTATCACATCTTTCTCTTTATGAATGTCAGAAATTGAGACTTTGCTTTGGCACAATGGAGATGTCTGTTATGTAGGGTGTTTTACTATTACTAAGTTTTCAAAACATTACTGCAGTTTATCACATCTTTCTCTTTATGAATGTCAGAAATTGAGACTTTGCTTTGGCACAATGGAGATGTCTGTTATGTAGGGTGTTTTACTATTACTAAGTTTTCAAAACATTACTGCAGTTTATCACATCTTTCTCTTTATGAATGTCAGAAATTGAGACTTTGCTTTGGCACAATGGAGATGTCTGTTATGTAGGGTGTTTTACTATTACTAAGTGTTCTGCTGTTCTTGCATGAGTGCTTTTGACAGCTCATTGGACACTAACAATGCAGTTGCAAACTACTCTCTACCTGTATTCTTTTGAATTCTATATGCAGGGCTTCTATTATGATGCATTCTATAATGACTTTACACTAAATGAGGAGCACTTTGAACAGATAAAGGCACAAGCACTTAAAGCTGTTGCAGTAAGATTCATATGCAATTCTTTTTGTTTTTCTTCTATCTATTTTTTAAGGTCTGGTAGCTGAGGTAAGCATTGCATGATTTTAGCAATTGTGATTAGCCGAAAAGCCTGGATAACCATTTATATATCAAACCATATTAATTTGATGGAAAGCCCTAGTTGTAGCTTCAATGAATCTTTCTCTATCCAGTTCAACCCCAATCGTAACTGCAAATAAGGAATATATGATAAATATTAAGGTTTCTTTTTTTAATATTATCTCCACTAGTATATGAATTGATGTGGATGTATATTGTATAGTGTGATCATAATTATTATTTTTGGCAAATGAGGCGTCTGTTGAAACTAGAATACCATAAAGGCCCTCTCTACTAGTTTGCTTGGTTCCGTGCATGATTTAGGATTGGAAATGTCTAAGTTCTATGGTGGAAGGAGAAGTACCTTTTCCCAACTCCAGTTTTTCTTTTTGTTATTTTGTAACATAATCTGTTATTTCCATGAACAGACTAAGTTTAAGACCTATTATGCACAAGTTTTGGTTATGCTGTTCAATATGTGGTAAACAACTTTTTGGAGTGTTTGTTATAGGATCCAAGAATCTCGTTATTTAGTTTTTAAATACTTGGAACTACAAAACATATAGTTTATTTGAAATTATAAAATCACTAGAGTTTATATAACTAATACAGTGATTTTTCTTTTAGTTTTACCAACAAGGGAAAACACCATTTGGCAATCACAACATAGGCATGTACATTGTTACATTTATAGTTACATATCCGCCCCCTCCCTTTTTTTTGAAAAGGTTACTTACATATTCCCTTTGATGGTGGGTTATGATACAGGAAAAACAACCTTTTGTGCGGATCGAAGTATCTAGAAAACAAGCTCTTGAAATGTTTTCCGAGAATAAATTCAAGGTGAGCACACCTTAGTGTATTCCATTGACACAGTGATTGTGTTTTTTTATGAGCTTCCCTGCCTTATTTGACAATGTACTTCTGTGTTCAGCATCCATCTTGGAATATTTAGAAATGATGGTTGTTTAGACAATTACATGGCTCTGCTCAAATAAAAAACCAACATCTGTTTACTCTCATATTTGCAATACGTATTGTAGTCATTGTTGTTGTTAAATTACCGATTTATCTCAGTTTTCTAATTGAGTAATATTAATTTCTTTATTTGTGCAGGTTGAGATAATTAATGAATTGCCAGAGGATAAAACAATCACTGTTTATAGATGTGGACCTCTGGTTGATCTTTGTCGAGGTCCACATATACCTAATACATCTTTTGTTAAAGCTTTTGCATGTCTAAAGGTATTCCTCATGCATTCATGCAGACTTTATTATTCTATATTTGCCAATGGAACTACTTGTCATGTAACTCTCCTTTTACCTCTAGGCATCCTCATCCTACTGGAGGGGTAAATCAGACCGTGAAAGCTTGCAAAGGGTATATGGTATCTCTTTTCCGGATCCAAAGCGCCTCAAGGTATGTTGGATATGTTGCTGTTCATCTTACATTGTTTTTCTTGTTTGTCTTCATCGTTTCCTTTGTAATATATGCCACAGTTAGGTTTGTGCTTGGAAGTTTCTTATCTGATGTGAAATTGATCCTCAAATAACTGTAAGAGAGTCTGCTATGAAGTACATGTCAATTTGTGGTTGTCGTTATTCACATTTGTTCATTGTTGGCAACTTTTCACAACCAGTGTCATTAAGAATAGCCTTAGGCATGGTAGTACTCCTGTAATAAAAGAAATTGCAATGGAAGTTCAAGATTTTAAGTAAATAAAGAATAACAAAGGCAATATATAAGAAAAGCATAGTTATAGGCTAAAGGCTATGCTGACAACACTTCCAATATGCCTGAGGCAAGAGGCAAGGTGCTAGCTTCATTGAAGCAAGTCAATGAAAAATACAAAGAAAAAGTTATAATAATTTATAAAAATAAGAGCCAAATGAACGATAATATCATATAATTAACTTAGTATGACTTTCCACAGTTCCACTACAAACATTAAGTAAGGTATTATGCTCAAACTTCAAATATATGTTCCACTTAAATTAAATTAAAAATTTTGTTGTAAAGACAGAGACACTGATTATAATTAGTGAGCAATACACGATTACTACAATCTGTGATGCATTTTCAATTAAATAGAGAGTAAAACAGTGTTTTAAACTTAAAAAGAGTTACAACCAGTGATTAAGATTCAAAATAGTGATTAAGACCTAAGAATGTAATCAAAACTAAAAATATATATCGGGGAATCATGGCAATCCAGGGGGATAAAAACTAGAAAAGTGGAAGAGACTTGGAGGCTGAATGGTTGAGGTAACTTTGAGGTGGTTGAGGCAATCATCTCTTTGCACCAGGCCACCTTGGTGTGTGTTAAGGAGACCCTCCTCTACCTAACCCCCTTGGTGGTCCAGTTACATGTTGTAGATGTGCATTTTATGCCCTTTACTTCTATCATTGTACTAATTTCTTCTCTATTTAGTATGTAACATGAAAAATGTTCTCATTCTTATATCTATCTTTGCAGGAATACCTCACCCAGTTGGAGGAAGCAAAAAAATATGACCATAGAATTCTTGGCCAAAATCAAGAGCTATTCTTCTTCCACCCCTTAAGGCAATGAAAATTTGAATATTATCTTATTCATTCCTTAGTTCCTTGTATCGTCTGATTTCCCCCTCTTCTGTACAGTCCTGGAAGTTGCTTCTTCTTACCATGTGGGACTATAGTCTATAAAAGATTAGTGGAGTTTATTCAAAATGAGTATAGAAAAAGAGGCTACCAGGAGGTTGATTCTCTCTTTTTTTCTTAAATTTAGAAATAAGAGAAACAACATGTTGAAACTAGTTATCATTAAAATTTTTTTGGCAGGTCTTGTCACCAAACTTTTATAACATGCAACTATGGGAAACGTCAGGTCATGCTGCTAATTACAAGGAAAATATGTTTGTATTTGAGGTGAACTTTCCTCTAGAATATTGTGATCTTATTGTTTATTGGACCTTTACTTATCTTTTTGCAGCCTTGCAGGTGCATCTTTAAGGTGTCTCTATGTCGCATTGACATCTTCATAGTGAATGTTTAACACATTTTTACTAAAAAATTTAATCTTAGAATGGATTTTCTCATCACTTGCAGATTGAGAAACAAGAATTCGCACTTAAGCCAATGAATTGCCCCGGTCATTGCCTGATGTTTGACCACAGAGTTCGATCATATAGAGGTAATACCTTCTTCTCATGAATCTGTCCTTGTAACTATTCTGTTAACTTCTCATTGCTTGGAGTTCTATTTCTCCATGCTTTCCCTTTAGCTGTTCTGAAGTTGTTTTTTTTTAAATTTTTTGGCATTTCTGATTGCTGGTTTTTCCAGAGTTGCCTCTTAGGATGGCTGATTTTGGAGTTTTGCATCGAAACGAACTTAGTGGTGCACTGACCGGTCTTACACGTGTCAGAAGATTTCAACAGGTATAATCCTGCCTGCTTGTGTTTAATTTAGCAATTTCACTCAATTATAAATAAAGGCACTACTGATTTATAGAAATACAAAGTGGCTATTGACTTGTATATAACACACATGTGTAGATGCTCATGAATTTATTGATTTATATGTTGTTATTTTGTCTTGTGCAGGATGATGCTCATATCTTTTGTCGAGAAAACCAGGTAACTTGCTCTTTGAGCTGTTATTTTCCATGCTATTCATCAGTATTTGATAGTATTATTCTTAAAACAAATTGTATTTGGTGGAATTCCACTTTTAGCTCCAAAAGAAAAGGAAACACAAATCATACAATTTAATTTTGGTCACTTTGGTAAATGATTACAATAGTAGGAAACCTAATCAATCAATTATCATCATAGAACAATCAAGTTTGAACAATGTAACCTGTGGCAAGCCAAATGGTAGATGTAATTTGTTTTCTAGAAGTGGCTTTTCTTGTAAAGTTACAAAAGCTGGCTTTTGTGGTATGCACAATACCTTTTTTACCACATAAATTCTTGGTGGTCATTTGGTTTTCTTTATCTAACACCACTTCCTTTGAAGAAAGAATGAGCTTATACGAAAGCTTTCTGGGTCTCTTACAAGAATTGCCCTTTCCTTGTCTAATAAATTTCAAGTCTACTGTATTATGGCTATTCTGCTTGGTTTAGTAGCCCGGTCGATTTGACCTACAATGTTTCTTATTACAGATTCAATATTTGACATCTTATTATATCGGTCAATCATTTTTTCTCTATCACAGTGGAATCTAACTTCTTGTATGCTTTCAGGTCAAAGATGAAGTGTGTAATGTTTTGGACTTTATAAAGCATGCCTACAAAATATTTGGTTTTACCTTTGAATTGGAATTGTCAACGGTATGCGTGTTTCTTTTCATAGGACAAATTGTACATGTGTGGTTATGCAAAATGTTTTTTTGTTCAATTCCAGTGGATTGCACCAAATATTTCTGCCTCCAACTCTTATAGGGCTCGATGCTTACTTATTTTGGACGTGTTATCTACAAACAATTGAATCTTTGTGTGCATGGGTTTGGATAGGTGTAATTGATGCTTCCCTTCTTCATCGTTGAATATGCATCTGCATCGGAATGACCAACTGCCAACTGGGGAAAACAAACTTTTTTACGGAAAAATATAAAACTTGTTGATTTGCATTTTTTGACCTGAGAAGAAAAATTGCCCATTTCACTCTCTCAGAAGATAAAAATTGTCCATTCCATAACGGTAGAGATTTGGGAAATCATGTCATGTAGAATATGTTGGTACCACATGCGACTTTATCTAGGCTACCTTCTATAATCTATATTCTTAGTGATGATATGGTCTTCATTTTTTCAATTTTTAAGCATGGATGCCATCAAGATTTCAAAGGTTACAAGCAAGCTCAGAAACGATGAGTATTGGAGATAGCAAGGTGTGTATCAATCCTCAGACAAAGTGAGAAGAGGAGAGAAGATTAAAGACACAAAGCAAAAGTGAAGAAGGGCAAGAGGGTATCGGAAAACTAACAAGCTAGCTGCGTTACACCCACTAGATCCCCCCAACATTAGCTCTTAGCTAGAACATTTTTTATAGAAGCTATTGTCCCTTAAGAAATTAGTTCATTTATTTCCATCCTCAGTTCTGCATGGCCACATTTCAGCATGCAATGACCAGTTGATCACATTCCATCATGCACATCTGGGATTATCTTCATCCGGCTTCCCTTTTTGAGAATACTAGGTATCCATGTTCTGGGATGCTGTGGTCTGTCGTCTGCATCAGGCAGTAATATCTAACCTGACTTTCTAGTTTATATTACAACATTTTGATACTTTGTACTTTTATGAATTTGAAATGTTTGCATATATGTCAGCTCATTTTCACAGTTGTGCAGATATGACCACTACATTCCACATTGTTGCCGTCTCAATGAGATTTGACTCCTACGCTCCATATTGTGCTGATATGACTACTGTGTTGCATGTTTTTGATGGCATTTGGAACCTATTATTGAAGGAAACAAGTTAGATGTTTTAGCTTGTAGCTTTTAATTCCAATTAGATAATGAGAAACAGTAACATTTTATATATCAGGACTCACAACAATCAGGCCAGCTGTAAGATCTTTAAAAGAGTTAATGACATTTGTTATCCATTTGTCCTCCAAAATAAGCAACAAACATACACCTTGTGATTTTTTCAAAAAAAAAAAAAAACTTTGTGATCTGTTAACACCTTTTGCATCAATAGTCATACTTAAACCCTTGAGGTTCCAAAACAATAATTATGTACACGTGAGTTGTGACTTGGGAGATATGGAGGCATGTTAACCACATTGATAACAGCTAAAGTGAAACATATGTTTTGTTTTGAATTTTTTTTATTGAATCACAGCGTCCTGAAAAATACATGGGAGACATAGATACATGGAACAAGGCTGAGACTGCTCTTGCAGAAGCACTAAACGAATTTGGAAGGCCATGGCAGGTATTTACATTTTGGGCTTGTTATTTATCATATTTCTTACAAACATATATGGCCTCCATGCTACATATTTATCTTAACATATTGCTTTGTTGTATAAGATAAATGAAGGCGATGGTGCATTCTATGGACCAAAGATAGATATAAGTGTGTTTGATGCCTTAAAGAGGAAATTCCAATGTGCAACACTCCAGGTTTGCGATAGTGATATATATATTATGTTGTAAAATAAATTTACTTGTGTCACAGTTCAAAGAAAAAATGTTATGAATAGTCATTGTACTTTAATATTGTCCCCAATTTCAGCTGGACTTTCAGCTCCCTCAACGTTTCAATTTAACTTATTCTGCTGAAGATGAAGCCAAGCATGAACGTCCAGTGATGATTCACAGAGCTATCCTCGGATCTGTGGAACGCATGCTTGCTATTCTTTTGGAACATTATAAAGGGAAGTGGCCCTTCTGGCTTAGCCCTCGTCAAGCCATAGTTTGTGCTGTATCTGAGAAATCTCAACCATATGCACAGGAGGTACAAACTATATGATCACTTTAGGGATGATTCTTTTTGTGGTTTTCAAATTATTTGCATTTCTGATGTAAGGATACATAAATATTCGATTGAATTGCAATTTCTTTTGTAAGAAATTCTAAAGAAAGCTTTGTGTTCAGCTTTTGCATTTTTTTTGGACTCGAATATGATGTTGCCTTTTGTTTTATCTTAGGTGCATGACAAAATTCACCAAGCTGGGTTTTGTGTTGCTATTGACAAAAGTGATAGGAAGATACAGAAGAAGGTATTTATAATTTTCCTCTTACAACTTCTTGTGCAATTAATGCTGTAAATTATGTTGTAGCTTTTATGTAGTTGTTTACATGCTCTTTTCTATACTCTTGTGGAATTTGTATTTTTCAACAATTCTTGAAGTGTTATCATAATATTTTTTTAATATGGACTTCTTTCATATCACTTGTGATGAGAGTTCATTAATTACCATAAAAGAATCTTGTTACGATCATCACACATATTTCAGAAATAAAAGAGAGAAGCTATATAATAAAATTTATGTTTCAATGGTAAACAAGGAAAAATATTTTATGTAATTATGTATGTTTGAATATGATGTCGAGATTAACATATGATTTTCATGTATGTTTGAATATGATGTTGAAATTAACACGTGGTTAACATATATAATGTCAAGAAAAATACTAGATTAAGTACATATGTTATCAAATACATATCGATAAAATACGTGCTCAAGTGAACGAGTTTTTTTATATTAGGTGTGAGATTGAATATGTGTATCATCGAATGTAATGTCGATGAAATTACATATTCTATTGTAATAGAAAATATGAGATTATATATATGTATAATTGAATATAATATTGATAAAAATATATGACCTAGTATTCAATAACAATATAAAGTTTGATGTAAATCAAATATGGTGATAAATATATCTTAGAATCTGTCTAAATGTGAAATTAAATATAAATCGATCTAATTATGAAATCAAATATAATATAATTAGATTAATATCCAAATAAATCGAAGATAATATTGATATAAATTTAATTTATGATATCATATTCTATTGCCCATGTCATGTCAAAAATGAAATGCATTTGAATATGATGTCGAAAGAATAAAAATGCAGAAGTAACAAACATATATGAGCAAAATATAAGATCGAAGAAGTACATGTAATCATGTATTCATGTGTCAAGCGTATAGATTAGTAGTATTGAATATAATGTCGAATAATACATTGTATGGCGTTGTATATAAGGATAATATAAAATATATGAATCATGTGTCGCGTTTATGAGTTTGTATTATTGAATATAGTGTCAAATAATACTTGGTGTGACATTATATCTAGTGAATATAAAATACATTTGATTTAAGCATTGCGTTAGTGGTAATCTATGAAATTTAAATAGACATACTATCCTACAATGGGAAGATCTTGAAAGGGAAAGAAAAATCTTACTTATTGAGAAGTGTTTTCCTCATTATCTTTTCATTGAATGTGGATGGGTGCAAGTGCACGATTGAGCATCGTGGAACTCCTTGAACAACCTCTCTTTCCATTGTAACTTTTATGTCTCTTGTGGGCGTATGTGCTTATATATGTGTGGGTATATCTACTTTTGGGTGTCTCTGCTTTTGACTGTCGTTGGATGTGTATATGGTTCTAGGTGTCTCTCTCTGGGTGTGTATATCGTTCTACGACATCTCTCTCCTCTTATATAGAGATGATGCACCTCCTTTCCTCGATCACTTTGAATTTGAAGTGGCATGTCGACATATTTGGATTTTTAAGACTATCCAAATCTTTCCCTTTTTTCAAATCATGTAGATGAAATGATGCTTACACGTATAGGGGAGGAAAGTGTTCTACGTAAAGTGCCTCCTCTCTTTGCTCTTGGGTCGATGGTGGGCCTTGAACTTGGAATAGCGTCTTTAGTGGACTTTCTTATATTAGGTGGTCTTGGACTACAAGGTCAAGTTGATAAAAAAAACACTTTGGATGTCAACAGTAATCAATATCTTCAAATGATGCAATCAGTTTGATCTTTGGAAGGGACTTGAAAAGTTAAATCCATAAAAGGAAAAGTATTGATGAGAAATAATACTAAGAATCGAGGCACACTTTGAGCTATTCTTTGGCAGAGCCATGTTACTACATTTCACCTTAAACAAAATTTAGCTGATATTCTGTAAATCACAGTGAACTTATTCAAGCTATGTTGTTTCTTCTATTTGAATGATTGATAAAGTCAGTCGTTTAGAGGTGTCTGTGCAAGCTCCTGGTTTCTTTTTGTTGGGATTTAAATTGCACTTCGTAAAGGCATAATGATACTGTCAAAAGCTGTCTGTGGTTTATCTCAAGTTACGATGAACTTTTGCACAAGGACGAAAGATGAATCTAATTTGACTGAGTGTTCATTGCTGCAAAGCTTTATGTTGTGCTGTGTTCAAGGAAATATTTTTTCACATTAATTTATTAATACTGTTGAAATAGTTCTACATTGGAAAAAGTAAGGACAAGATTTATGATTATATACAAACGGACTTCTCTACTCATAGTTATTTGGTTTTGTGTTAATGTTTATATTTCAACATGATATCAGAATCAAAAAATACTCAAAATGATTCAAATCCACACATCCATCATGTTCAAAAAAGACACTTGTTAGATCTAAAAGGGATTACAAGTGAGGAGAAGTATTGGAATACTACCACATTGGAAAAAGTCAGGACAGGACTTGTGGTTATATACAGATGTATCTTTCTGGTCATAGTTAATTAATTTTGAGTTGCATGTCCATATTTCAATAAATGCCTTATGCAATACATTATATTTTCAGGTCAGAGAGGCCCAGCTGGCGCAGTACAATTACATCTTGGTAGTTGGCGAGGAGGAAGCTAAAACAGGACAGGTACCAGTGATGTTCATTTGGACCTTTTGGCATGGTTGAACGTTTTTGGTTATGAATGCAAAATAATTTTGTGCTTGATGTTTATCGTACACCATGAATTACAGACGACCAGAAATAATAAACTTGCATAGAAGACTTAAATTTCTGGTTTTAAGTACTGCCGAATTTCGGTGTCTGTATGCCATAACTGCAAAGTAGAATGGTTGATTGAAGAATTTATCCTGATCTGTCTTAGCAAACATCATATAATTAAAAAATCATGATCTCAGAACATTTGATGCTTTCGTTTGTGCACTGTCTTATTTTCTGCAATTCTCTGATATGCAGGTGAGTGTGCGTGTCAGAGATAAGTCGGATCATATTGTGATAAGCATGGTTGATCTCTTGTCACGGTTTAAGAATGAAACTGAATCATATCTTTAGTAGTAGTAGCAAGCTAATCATGGGAATTGTTCTTCACCATTTTTTGTGTCATTATTCTCATATCTTGAAATTCGGAACTAATTATTCCCTCATTGTAAAACACCGCAGGATTATGTTGCTACACTATTGTTAATTTAATTTTTGACATGGTATGAGTGTTTATGCTTCTGTCCTATTGTAGTATGAGTGTTTAGAGTTTTGCCCAACATTGTTCTATGAAAGCAGCAATCCAAAACAAAAGGGTGTTAAACAAATTATTGTTTCCTTCAATGAGATCTAAAGATTTGCGTTATTTTATCTGTTTGGAAACAAAATTCTAAAGTTTGATTGTGTTCTAATAATTGTAGTGAGCATTGTAGATCCGGAAGTTTCTCTATTCTTAAGATGCTTCTATCCGGAAGTTTCTTCACTTTCTTAACCCTCAAGCTGTAACTTTGGATTATTAAATATCAATCCTGGGCATTCCTCGTAAATCAGGAAATGTCATGTAGAATTCTTTTGTTCGCCAGCAGTTGAGACGGGAACCTTCTTTCTTTATTTTGTAATGAGAACAGCGCACTTTCACCACTCACAAAAGAGAAGTTTCCGTTCGATATTCACACGGTAAGGATTAAGGAAGATGTTAAACTTCTTTACAGTCATCCAAGTCCACAAGAGTTCAGCACACCTCTCCTCGCTTGCAATGCAAAGAAAACGTTTAACGTATTTACGATTTCCTTAGCTAATACAAACGCGCATTAAGAACTGTGATTTGTTTGACCCCACTCTGATCTTGACCAAACACTACCAAAAAAGTCCACGTCAGATCGAACCCAATTGATTCAAACCTAATACCCAGAAAAAAATAAATACAAAAGAGACAAACAACGATACTTTGGTGTTGTGAAGTGAACTTTAGAATAAAATTATAGTGAAAATAGGATGAAACTCACACTATCCTCTTAAGTTCGAATCTTATGCACTACTAGAAGGAAAAAAATATATTTACTGATTTTAAAATAAAATAAAATAATTTTATTTTATTTCTATATTTGACTTGTTTTCAAAAAATAGAGCGAAATTGACAAATAATTCTTTCGAAGGAATTATATATGATCAAAGAACCTAACAGGGTCCCATCTCGATCACCCAAAACCCTCATGCTCTCTGATACACGCAACCTAACAGGGTCCCATCTCGATCACCAGCTCACACATGAACCTTAGGATGGTCAAAGACGTGTGAGGGTGAATTCTTGACTTCAGTGTGTGACACACCAACCTTGAAGCAACCGCGAAGGACACCACGAGAAGACTGAAGACTTCCTTCTTGTTTCTTTCCAACTTCTCAATCCTAACGACAAACATGCATTCTCTTTGTTGACTCGGCAAATTCACACTGACCATTCTTTAAAAGATAACAGAAGGTCCCAATTGCAATACCAACTCCATTTACAAAGTTGGGATGTCCAGCTCCGATCCTAAGAGATTTTATCGCAACAGAAGTCCATCATTCCCCACCACCATGTCCGATCATCCTCGGTTCGGTGACGGCAGCAGCAAGGCCATGGCCGTCAGTAGAAACCTCCTGGTGGCAGCAATTGTCTTCTTCTTCCTCGTTGTCGTCTTCGTCTTCTTGCTCCACCTCTACGCGAAGCGGCGGTGGGGCTCGAACTCTGCCCCCCCACGACGCGCAAGGTCGCGCATGGTGTTCCTCTCCGATCACGATCACGCCGCGGCGCCAAGGCGGGGGCTGGACTCGTCGGTGATCGAGTCGCTACCCCTTCGCGTTTACCACTCGGAGGATTTCAAGGAAGGAATCGAGTGTGCCGTCTGCCTATCCGAGATCACCGACGGTGAGAAAGTCCGGTTGCTGCCGAAGTGCAACCATGGTTTTCATGTCGAGTGCATTGATATGTGGTTCTCTTCGCACTCCACTTGCCCGCTTTGCCGGAACGCTGTTGGTAAGCAAGAAGCTGACGTTGCTTCTCCTCCGGAGGAGATTTCGACAGATAGGCACGTGACGGAAGCATCGAGATTGCCGACAAATGCTTTGTTTTGGGGGAATCAGGATCAGATGAGTACTGGTGGCCGTGGAGCTACGAGAGGGGAGATGGAGGAGGCAGCAACGACGTCTTCATCAGCTTCTGGTTCTTCTTCGTCTATTAACTCGGAGGGGATGCTGGTGATCGATATTCCGAGGAGAGTGATCACTGCAGATGATATGAAGTCTCCGGCGGCGTCAACAACGACGCCAACGTCAGCGAGGTTGACGCCAACACCGACGAGGTTGGCATCGTTGAGAAAGTTCTTGAGTAGGGACAAGAAGGTGGTGCATTGTTCTTCTTGCAGTAGTCCTTGTGGTGGTGATGATATTGAGCGGGGAATTAATTACAGGAGTTGTACACAAGACCAATAACACTGATTTTGATTTGTAAAAAGAGTACAAGATACAGACAGTGAAGAAGATTCGTTATAGTTTAGATTAGGAAAAAGCACACAAAAAGGTCTTTTTATGTGAATTTGTTTATGTTGATCAGAGTGATAATTTGGATTCAACGATGAAATTCAGATGCACATTGTCCTTCGAAATTGTTTAGGATTACTAGTCAGTACTTCCCACTCTAGCAATCTACCTTTTGTCTAGGGTTCTGGAACTGCCTTTGGAGAACTATATATATAGTTTTTAATCGAAAGTAAGTTTTTTTTTTAATTCCTTATCACAAATACTAGTCACTACAAGTTCTCGTGAAAAAACTGCTCTCGCGAAAAAGAACGATAAGCTCTACGCTCAAGCTCTGTGCAGCTAGCCCCCGCACATCTCCATGGCGACTGGCCGTCGCGAACCCTACGATCGCCGTCATGCCAACCCACTACCCTATAACCTCCGCTCGTGCAAGGTAGATCTGGTAGTTGAGGTTCTCTCTACGAGCCCCTTGCCCGCTAAGGCACGTCGTCGTCTGGTAATATCTTGCCCTCCTTCTCCGACGGCTCCTGTACAGGGGTGTCGGAAGAGGAAAGCTTTATCTCCTCCTCCAGATCTCCGATCTGTATCCTGTGGTCGGAGGAAAGCTTCCTCTCCTCCTCCTGGATCCCTCTGGGGTAGATCCACCTCGGACGACCCCCGATCGTCTGGATCTGGCCTACTGTTGGTTAAATATGGCCCTATTTCTTGCCTGAGATTATATTCAACGGTTGCAGTGGATATTATTGTGGATTGCTTTTATTTTAGTAAATACTTGTCGCCGATTTGGTTGAACTCGGTGGTTTCATGCTCTTTGTGCTCGGGTATTATTGCTGTGTATGGCTCGGTGATTTTTGAGTACATTTCTTCTTCTACATATGGCTTCCCAAATAATATTATTATCTCGCTGTTTTTTCTGTCAGAAATCTCTGGACAGAGATATCTTCTGACCATTTCTCTGTTGAGATTGGGAATTTGTGTAGTGGTTCGCGATTTGCCGCTCTTCATTCTTCTTCCTCTTTTGAGAATTCATTTGATAGTGCTACTGTGGTTCTCCTGAGTGGACGCTGGTGGAGAAGAAGAAAAAAATTCCTTCCCCTCTGGTACGCTTCTGTCGTGACAATGGTCGTTGTTTTAAATGCGGTTTGCGTGGTCATGTTAAAAATGAATGTAGATTTGTTGGTGCTTGTTATAGATGTAAAGCATCTACTCATACTATAGCGATTTGTGATTTTTTTCAGGAGCCCAGTTCTCATTCCCTTACTATGGCTGGTTTCTCACCTCAAAACTCCATCGTTATCTATCCTTCTGACGCCTCCTGTGACCTCACAATACATTATTCATGTTGTGCCATAGTCACTGATCATTACTCACTTCTTTCCACTAACACTCTATCACAGCACATACTTAACAACTGGCCTCTACATGTCAAAGTAGAGATTTCTGACTTCTCTCCAGGGAAATTTTTACTAAAATTTCCTTCTATTAAGATCAAAAATGAAACTCTAAGTCGCTTTGGATCCTCCCTCCAATCCCTCTCCGCCTCTTTTGTCCATTGGACGCCTAGTTCCAATGCGGTTCTTTCCCTGAAGGAGGAAGGGACCTGGATCCGGTTGGAAGGGATCCCCCATCACTTATGGTGCACAGAAGTATTCTATAGATTGGTTTCAGATTTTGCAGATCTGTTGGAAGTCGATCTCTCTATAGATCGAGTAAAATTTTTGGGGTTTTCCAGGGAAAGGATTAAGATTTTTCCTGGTAAGGAGATCCCTGATGTTAGATTTTTTGCTTATGGGAAAACAGTCTACCCGATCAAATATAAGCTTAGTTGGGACC
>JAMKQA010070085.1:0-20010 GCA_024699735.1 Posidonia australis | reverse complement strand
AAATTCTAGGAAAGGAAATTTACCTAGATTTCATGCAATCCTAGCATTTTCTACCAATTCCATGCTCTCTATTGCAAGGAGTGGAGATACGTACCTGAAAAAAGCTTCCATCGATCCTCGACCGACACCAGCGAACTCCGGCGCAACCACAGCCAAAACAACGGGTGACGAGGAGAAGTGCAGTATGGTGCAGCTTATAAAGCCTACGCCTGGAGTAGCTAAACACGTGCCCAACAGCACGTCTCAACCACCGGCACACCACACAGCAACCAACCGCCAGCCACAACCACCAGCGAGGCCAACTACCAGCCTCAACCACCAGTCCACACGCAAGCGGGCCCCACAAGCACAGAGCCAAACCACGCATAGGAACACGCAAAAAGAAGCCAACCCACGAGGCCCAAGCCCAAAAGCACCAAACCACACAATGGGCCTCGGAACAGTAACACCTGTTCAGGAAAATAAAATTCATAAAATGTAAATAATTACAAAGTGAATTTTACAGGTGTTACAAAATGCCATGGAGAAAATGCATATCAGTGCTACATGACATTGCAGCAACCAGAAAAAAAAACTACCTTAAAAATTAACATTAAAATGTTATTACTACGGTTATATGAGGGCAGTCATCAAAATTTTCTCTTTCCAATTTGACACTGTTACAGAATGGGTTTGGCAGTGGGATAAAAAGAGAGGTTTTCTAAGACTCCATTAAAGGGCAATGTCTGTGCAGATTTATCAGATACTGAGGGTGAGGGAGAAGTTACGAGCATGATATCAAATGTCGATATGTATCAATGAAATTTTGCTAATACACGTTGATTTTCAATTTCCCGACACGTCATCGAAATTTTGTGAGTAAAGATAATTTTGTTTAACCACGTTTCTACCTACATGATACCAACACGTTGATATTTTGCCTACACATTTGTTTTCCAACTTATCAAAGTCTGATACAAGACCAATGTTTAAAACCATGGTTGTGAGATGAGCTGCCATGTTGCTCATGTTGAGAAAGATTTCCAATTACTCCAAAGTTCAAAATATTCCCCTGCAACGCTTTTATTTCCGACTCACCTGCCCATGATCTGTCACCACCATTTGTGTAGTACATTCTGGTAGTGGGGTAGTCTAGCACTGGACCGTAGACACAGCAATAGAGACCATGTACCTGTCAACTTCCATCTCTTTTGACTTGTGACAAGATCCTTGAATTGTCTTTCATAAGCATGTTTAAGGATATAAAGGCAAAAGTAGAGGAAGAGTGAACAAGATGTGGACTAAAATCAGCACCAAAGTGACGTTTTAGAAGTATACAAAGGAAATAACAGTTGCATAGGAGGAGATGCTCTCATAAGGTCAGAAAATCTCAAGGGTCTACGAGTTATATGGGCATGTTTAATTTGAATGAGTATTTCACCTCTCTCGGGGGCATGGTGCGATGAATTGAGCATCTATTAGTGTTTTACTATTGATACTCAGAAGCAGAAAACTACAACAAGGGATAGTTTGTATGAGTCCTTACGACATGTGCCTGAATAACTATTGAATAGAGACATGGTGCTTTACTACTCTTCCTATTAGTCGATGATGCTAACCAGAGTATATGACCAAGACAGATGTCAAACGAGAAGTCTTGACCAAGGGAGAGGATGTGGGTCTCCTTTGAATCATGCTATTGATACCTCATATGAACCATGTAATTGTCTTCATTTTGGATGAATTAACTACACACATGAGAAATGTTGGATCAAGTTCAACAAGCATGAATGATTTCTACTAGAGATGTCAAATGATAGGGTATGGGTAGGGTAAGGCTTTATTCACCTTTATCCATGAATCAACATCCTTACTCACATCTATTTATTATCCATTCAAAATAACCTTACTAATATCCATTTCTTGCCTATGAGAATAAACAAGTAATAGCAAGTAATGAATAATAAATGGGTAAAATTTTTCTTATTCTCAAAATATATATAATAAATAATTCATTTCTTATATATAACTCAAATTAATAGATATCACTTGCAAACACCACATAAATAATAATTAAATAAATGTTACAAACTAATATAATAATAACAAAATTAAACAAAGCAAATACAATTCCACGATGTTCCAAATTGGACTTTAAAGACTATGTTTTAGGTTTCTTTTCTAATTTTCTTTTTAGCAAACCATAATTATCATTTGTATATAACGTGGACTTCATAGAGATAATGGGCTAAGTGATAAACATAGACATTAAAGTCCATGTGACATAACATATATATATATATATAATGTTATAATTTAAATGGATAAAGTGGATAACATAAAGGATTATTAATACCCTACCTATTAAAATATGTAAACAATTAAAATTAATAACCCTAATTTCTACCATGATATTGCCCACTATAGGGAGACATTGATAGTTTAGGATTGTAAATAGATAGGGTATTAGCCATCATACGTAGATTTAGTCTCTTGTAACTTTCATAGACTTTGGGGCACTTATAGAGTTCAAGGTTAGTAGTGTGGAATTTTTTTTATGGAATTTTCAAGTTACAAGTTAAATGTTCATGCAACGGTTCATGGACATTTTTTCTCGAGCAAAACTTTTGTAGTACAAAACTCACAAAAGAAAGTTCCACCAAAGTAAATGGTATTTCAAAGTCCCACAAGTCCAACTTATATTATATATAGTGATGAAATAAACACTTGCTAACTCCTTATGGTAAAAATTAATGAAATTTGTACTTTAGCAAATGACTAAATTCCCTTATATTTGTGACAAAATTTATGATAATGATGTGAATGGAATAAAATGACAAAATTACCCATGCTTCATATACATAATTCATCAGTACCTTAATTTAATAAAATAACCAAATTACCTTCATTTGTATTAAACATGTATAATATTTTTCTAAAATGAACCCTCAACTTGATAAGAAATGACGGACTAAACATAACTGATAATGCCCCTTCAATGTTATTGAGCTGTCGTATACATCAATTGGTGGACTAGTCGAGGGAGTGGTTGACAAGCTTCAAACTCGCCAATGTGATGTTGGCAAAGAGGTCAACGTTAGCAAGATATAGGTGATCCTGAGAAGACAAGGAACAGACAGTCAATAAGCACTGCTTTGCTAACCAAGAACCCTGTAATACCTAAGTGATTGTAGGGGTGAAATTAAGGTTTTTGAGTGTGTAAAAGAGAGTTAATGCATACCTTGACCTTATTGTAAGTGGAAGGTCTTTATAACTAAGTAGTGGTAAGTAAATCCTTAGGCTGGGTTTGATTTGTTTTAATGGACTTGACTATGGACCCTTTGGATTGGGACAATAGAACAAAGGTTAGGCCTACGATCAGGCAAGGGCCCATATTGGGAGTCCTCTTGTGACGACCCGGATTGTTAGCAACATTATAAACTAGAAATTTAACTCTAGAATTTTGGAGCATTGAACACCTAATATGGGGCGTCTAATATTAAACGTCCAGTTGACAGTGTTTTATACCTGAGATGCATTTCTGAAGTATTGAACACTAGTTGACTAGCGTTCTATGTTAAACATTGGATATCGTGTGTTCAACATCTAAAAAGGAAATTTCTAGAAGTCAACGCCTAAGTTGTAGATTTATGAAATCTTAGAGTATTGAACGCAACCTGTGAGTCATCTTGTGTTGAACGCCTTGAAGTCGGCGTTTAACACTTGCCACTTGGTTGTTGAATACTTAGATTTCTGCATTCAATATTGAATGCCCAATCGACCGCGTATAATACTCCGAGAGTGGCTGCTGCCTATTTAAGTGCTTGGAGGTGGCATTTCAGGGGATTTTCCTTTCCTTCTTCCCCTGCTCTATCCCTAGTCTGGGTGTGGATGCCCTCTGGTAGTCAATGGGTGCTTAGGAGAAAGAGAAAAAGAGGTACAGTTAGGATCTGATGCCCTCTCTTCTTCTTCCCCTTCCTACCCTTTTTCACCCACTGATGTTAGGGTTCTTGTGTGTGTGAGCTGCTACAAGTGTGATGGCTGGTCAACGAGTGTTCGGGACGTGGCCGAGAACTCGTGAGGAGCATCGGATCGCCGATTGGCTCGCCTCGAGAGTGTAAAGTACACACCCTTCTAGGTTTAATGTTTATGATGTTTTAGGGTTTGATTTTGGAGTATCTTTGTATACATGATGCCTTTTACTCATGTATAGGTTGTGTATGGTTTTGGGAGGAAAAGTGCATCCTTAAGGGATGAGATTTTAGTGCAAGAGTGCAGTCAGGATTATTAAACGCCTAACCTAAGGCATTCAATGTTGGACGCCAAGACAAGGGAGTTCAACACTGGCACCTTGTAAATCTTGATTCTGTATGATTCAATTGATCTTCAGTTGTAATTTAAATTGCATGCTATAGTAATACTTATATTGAGGTTGTTTATGCATTCCTTGGTGACCTGGAGTAGAAAGTATGCTAGGATGGTTGGTTTTTCTTGCAAGTCAATGATCAAAGTGTTGAACATTGGGGTTTCTAGCGTTCAACGTTGAACGTTGAGTTCTTAACGTTCAACGACCCTGTTAGTAATACATGTTGAATAATGGATTTTAGTAGAATTTAGGGTAATCAACTGATAGCATAACATGTTTATAATGTGATTAATGTTAAATAATAATCCTATAATAGAATGATTAGAGATTAGACTAGATTTAAAGCTAATTAATGAAAATTGTCAGATTTGTTGAACATCGAATTCGCAACGTTCAACATTAACAGTTGGCTAGTAAGCATTCAACACCTGACAGTGCATTTTAGAGATTTTTCCTAAGTTTAATCAATTAGGAATGCACATAAATGATTAGGAAATTATTAGAGATGGGTTAAAGGCTACATAAAATATGTTAGCAAGATTCATCCATGTGGTAAATAGATAAAGATTATATGACTTAGAAAACACTAAGTCTTTCCCTTCTTAATGGCATAGTTAGGGTTCAATGATGATGTCAGACCCTAGAATTTGATATTGACCAGTTTCTGATGTACCGCACTAAACTAAGTATTCAGTGACACTGTTTAGGTGTAGATTTTATTGATGTTTGGTCTCGTAAGTCACTAGGAGACTTCGAGACCATTGTTTGAGTTCTGTGTATTTCTTTAGGGTACGTTTTATACCTTGAAGATGTCAGATTATTGCTTTTTGTGGCTTGAGGATTTCATGACGATTTTCAAAGCTTTTGAAAGGATGTGCATGATCTCGGAAAATGGTTTCAAACAGATTTAAAGAGATGGTTTAAACTAGTAAAGTTTTGAGAAATGATTCAAATGTTTTGAATTGCTTACAAAAGAGTTTGGAAAGAATTGCATATGTTTGACAAAGGTTTTGGAAATGAATTCTTAAGATTTTTCTGTGTGGTGAGACCAAGAAACTGAGGCAAGTGCTCGTCAGATCTTAGAGGTATGATACTCTTGGATTGTCGTTCACAATGCTAAGGATGAGGTCCGCGAGTCAAGGTAAGGTACTGACTAAACGTAGAAATATAATACTTTGCTGGTATCAAGTATCGAAGACCCAAAGTGTTGACAGGACTTAGGGTATCATGGTAGTGGATCCAGAGTATACGAGACATCTGAGCAGCTCCATGATACGTCGTGTAATTCGAATACCAAGATTTTGTAGGAACTACGTAACCGACAGACGGTACCTACATGGGGTAGTGCTTAAAGACAGCTTTTATTGAGACTTTGTGGTTCGCCCGTGAGTGGTAATGTGGCCTAGTGTGGCTTTCATCATAAATGGCAATTTAAACTTTGCATGGTTTTCACCCATGAAAGGCATTAAGCTTTGTGTGGTTTTCACCTATGAAAGGCATTTAGCTGATGTGGTTTTCGCCTATGAGATGCATTGAGCTTTATGTGGTTTTCGCCTATGAGATGCATTGAGTTTTATGTGGTTTTCTCCCATGAGAGGCATTAAGCTTGTGTGGTTTTCACCCATAAGAGGCATTGAGCTTGTGTGGTTTTAGCCATGAGAGGTATGATATTGAGCTTATGTGGTTTTCACCTATAAGAGTAGGGTTATAAATGGGTTAGGTATAACCCATTAACCCGAGCCAACCCGACCCGTTAAAAATAGATTAAGGTAAAGCTTTTGTATATCCGTTGACCAATTAAGCCGTCACCTGCTAACCCATAAATTTAATAGGTCAAGTTTCAGTAACATACAACGGATAACCTGTTAACTCGTTAACTAAGGAGTAACTAAGTAAATTTACCTAAATCCTAACATTTTAAGATAAAATATAAATACAAATATAAGTATATAACCTTTTAACTTTCATTCTTTCACACTTCACAGTCGACATTTCACCGCCCGTAAGCCCTATTGCCCTAACCAGAGAGGCAGAGACGCGACGTCGACCTCAACTCCCTGAGTTCTCTACCTCTCTCTCGACTCTCGTCGGTTCACCCACGATGCCCAGTCTCCGGCAGGCAGCAGTCCGACTCTCCACCTCTCAAGTCTCTCCCTCTCCCGCTTTCGACTCTCCGGCAATCCGACTCTCCACCACGCGTCCGCGCCTATTGCCCTTTTCGACAGTCGGTAGTCCAACTCTCTCTCTCTCTCTCCAACTCACCTTCGTCCATCGACAAGAGCAACGTTGCTCAGGTGAGGTCCACTCAGTCACTCACACTCACGTCCTCTTGCTTACTTAGTTTACTTCCTTCCTTACTTACTTTGCCTATTTCTAATTTTCTTCGTAGATTAGGGATCGCCCTCTTCACTTGCTTTGCCTTCCTAGATGGCTAGTTTTTTTTTTTTTTTAATGTTTTGGAATAAGCCAGATGTTATTATGTTAATATGTTATGGGTGGAATGGACGAATGGTGGTTACCAGAGAATATTTGCATCGTGCAAATTAAAAATGGCATTGTTCATCTGTGAGATGGGAAAGTAGTATCGTCTTTTCCTTTGTATTTTGCTTTTTAAATGTAAAAATATCACGAAATTTTTGAGACTTCTTGATGATTGTTAAAATATTGCAGTTTGTCTTGATCATGTTTTTTTACAAATATTAATGCCTATAATAAGAAGCTTAAGCCAAATATTAATGTCGTTAAAGTTGACTTGCATTTTATAAATGAACTATGTTATCCATACTAGTTGAATTGATTACTTATAACAAAATTTCCTATTTTGGGTTTAACATGAAGTATTACTCCAACAATTTTTTCTTGTTGGATCCTCGTGTGCTTGCTTTAAATACCACTAGGTTTTAGCTTTTCAATTGCTATAATTGGTGCTACATGTTGCTGCATGATCTATGGTTCTGGATTCTATATATTGTTCATCCACTTTAGAAGGACACTTGTTTTTTGAATGTTTGGGGGGGATTTTTGCTCACAAATTTCTATCATATAATCTATTACAGTATTGCTAGGCTTAAGTCCATTGCACTCACACTTGATGTTAATTTGATGTTTATCATTCACTTTGATGTTTATTATTATGCTCCCTAATTTGATGTTTATTGTTCATTTTATGTGATTTCAATTCGACACGTTTTATTTTTTAGATACAATGTTACATATAAAATCAATTAATGTTGAGTCTGACACTATTGAACAACAAGAACCAACATCAACTACAAGCGTTCAGAATCAGAAAAAGACAAGACAAATAAAATCAGATGTTTGGAAAGATTTTATTAAAATTGAAGTTGATAAGATACCCAAAGTAAAATGTAAATATTGTAATGTTAAATATATGACTAGGCCAAAAAATGGGATAAAGAATTTAATTTAACACTTGGAACTTAAGCATCTCTCAAAAGTGAAGTAAAATGTTCATCAAATGTTAATAAGTGTGGTAGAATAGAAAAAGAACAGAGAAAATGCCATAGACTTACAAAATTAAAATTTAAATCAAGAATTGAGTAAAACAAATCTTGCTCGTATGATCATTCTTCATGAGTATCCTTTTACTATTGTTGATCATGTCGGATTTCGAGAATTCATTAGAAATCTTCAACTACTATTTAGAATGGTTTCACGTACCACAATAAAAAAGGATTGCACAAATATATATGAAGAAGAAAAGGTGAAATTATATAGTCATTTGAAGACACTTAGCTGTCATATTAGCCTTACCACTGACATGTTGACATCCAATCAAAACAATGATCATTTTACTTTAACAGCATACTATATTAATGATAACTGGAAATTGTAGAAAGTAATTCTAAATTTTTCTATAATTGATGCTCCTCGTACTGCTGTTGCACTTTCAAAAGTCACTCTAGAAAAATTGTAAACATGGAACATTGATAGAAAATTAATGTCGATTATTTTAAATAATTATTTCACAAATGATGCTTTTATTATAGAAATTTTGAAGAAACTTCCGATTAGTACTCTTGTAGCATATAGACAATTATTTCATGTTAGATGTTACACACATCTTGAATTTGATCGTCTAAGAAAGAATTGAGATCATAAAAGAGGTCATAACAAAAGTGCATGAGAATGTGAAGTATGTTAAGTCTTTCACATTAAGATTGCAGACTTTCAAAGAAGTGACTAGTCAAGTAAAAGTTCTAAACAAATCTCTTGTTTTAGATGTTTCAATAAGATAAAACTCCACCTTCCTTATGTTGCAAAATGCTCTAGAATTCAAGGAAGTTTTTTCTCGTTTAACAATGATTGATACTTCTTACAAGTTTGCACTTCATATAGAGGAATGGGAGTATACTAAGATTGTTTATGGTTGCTTGTGTTACTTCTATAATGTCACTAATAAGTTTTCTGCCTCATTGTATCCTTCTCTAAATTATTTCTTTTCAGACATTTGTGCTATACATGTGATGTTGAAGGATTTTTGTCAAAATATTGTTCCTTTTATTTCTACAATAAGCAATCGAATGAAGGTTAAACTTGACAAGTATTGGAATATTACAAGTATGATTTTATCATTAGTTTCTATATTGGATCCTCGTTACAAAATGAACACAGTTGATTTTTACATGAGAAAATTTTGATATTAATAGAGAGCAATATACTGTAGAGATAAAGGCATACTTGATGGACATATACAATGAATACCATTTGAAAGTAACAAATAACACACTTGTTTTAGGTGAGAGTGCTTCTGATGTCATTACTAGTCCACCACCTTCAAGAGATTATTTTCCCTATATACCATCTATTGTGTCTACAACAATTAATGAGTATAATTAATACATTGATGTAAAGTCTGTTGCACAACCATTAAAGAATAATTTAAAATCATACTTGGAGGATCCTGTTACCTAGACATGAAAAATTTGACATCTTAACTTGAAGTATAGAAACACCTAAGTATCGTGTGATAGCTTATATAGCTCGTGATATCTTGACTTGTTTCATCAAAAATCGCTTTTAACATCGGAGGTAGAATACTTGATCAGTATAAATGTTTTATTCATCCAACTATAGTTGAGGGTCTTATATGTACACAAGATTGAATTAGAAATGACAATTACATATTACACTTACTTTCTATTTTTATAAATTCATTTACATAAATTCTTTTGTTTTTTCATTGCATTTATAAGAGAAAATCTTGTTGATGTGCTTCTTGGATCAATAACTGAAGATTTTAATAATGGAAATCTTGAAACAAATAATTCTCATTCTTTTGTAATCTTTGTTATACATTCATAAAAATATTCTTATGATTTGTCTAATGTTTAATTTTTATAGGCTAGCTAAGATATTACATTGTTATTTCCTTTTTGTAAGGACATACATAACACAATACTCTTCAATTGTTTTATTGTTGATGGAGAGCAACGTATTGTAAAGATTAAGGTACTCTTTATGAATTTTTTCACCATCATTTTGCACTTTATTACATCTGCAATTTAGGCAATATCCTTCTTATGTTATGCTGACCTTTTATTTAGATAATTTTTTCATTACTAGATGCGTTTCTTTGAATAATATGCTAACCTTTCCTTATTTTATTCGCAAACAAAGGTTGGTGATGTTGGAAAGAAGAAATGAAGCTATTTGTTTCTATATTTTAGTCTTCTATTCCTCTTGTGGAATTTTAACTGTCTCTTGGATGTTTATTTGCGAACTGCAACATTTTGACTTTTAATTAAACAATATAGTATTTAGACTCATTTTAATTTTTGATCAAACATATGTAAAACTTTTATCTTCTGATGTATTTGTTAATTACTATATTATTAATTCTTATAAATTATAATACTATTATAAATTATTAACATAATTATCTTGAGTTAAATTTAGTCCATGAAATGATGAAAGCTCACAAAATGATTTAAGTTTATATTTTAACAATAAAATAAATTCACCCATTAACCCTACTCATCACCCGTTAACACTATTTATCACCCATAAAATGATATAAGTTTATATTTTAACAATATAAAAAATTCACCTATTTCACCCATTAATCCTACCCATCATCTGTTATTTTAATGGGTAATAGGTAGGGTAGCGGTTAAAATTTTGTAAAACAGGTATTAACTCGACTCATTACCTGTTATGAAATGATGGATTAGGATTAAGGTAGACCTCTAATCCAACCCAACTCGACCCGTTTACAGTCCTATATGAGAGGCATCGAGTGTAACACACTCAATTCTCATAATAATTTAAAATAAATTAAAAGCTAAACAGAATTATTAACTACCAAAAGCCTGTGAGTGCGGCTACGAGACTTTGAACTATGTGCACTATGTTAAAACTCAACTGCATACCTGCACCAAAACCACAGAGAACAAGCATAAGTAACAAAAGTCATTCAGCACGCACCTCATGAAAATAATGCAAAACAAAATCAAACTAATTTTTCCTTTAAAAATATTTCGCAATCATTTTCTCTAAAATCCCACAAACCAAACCTACAAAACCGTAAACCACAGTTAACGTAGCCCATACCGGTCTAAACAGCAAACAGGACTCTACCAGCCTAAAACCACAAACAGGGCCCTCAATGACCAAAACCACACACAGTGAGTATGGAAATCCGATGCCAAGCAACCAACTTAGCCTCAAGCAGTCACCGAAATGTACTGCACTGCCACGACGTGCCATCCTATGTAAGAACCACGTCGTCCAGCGATTCTACCACCTGAAGAACCCTTATAAAGCCAATCCCTCTTAGGAAGACAGTCCTATCTCTTAAGACGCTATCAAATACGAGACACGTGTCCCACCAATATTGACTACTATAAGATACGCCTCCTCATAATGTCCTCCACAATGTGCTCAGAAGGACATGTCATACTTCCACACCCAACAACATCTGAGTCTCAGTACTCACAGCGACAGCAGGAATATCATACCTTTTCATCATGTCACAAGACACCTCAACCTGTGGACCACAACCCTAGTCTCGAGACAACAGTTAGGGAGTTTCATACCTCCAAGACCTGACGACTCTCAACCTTAAGTATCTTGCCCCTGACCTCAACCAGGGAGATGCATCTGACCACTTGAGAATGTTGTCACATTTCCTGGTCCCAACAACATGATCTCACGGAGTCTCGACCCGTACACAGAAAACTAAGAAAACCAATTTCCAAAACAAATCAACTCATCTCTTTTGAAAACCATTTTCAAAATCATTTCATATCTTTGAAAACTCTTTCAAAACATCAACAAAACGACACATCAGGTGTCCCACGAGACCACCACTGATGCTCCACGATCCCATCTCAAATGAATAAAACAAACCAATCCGAGAAACCCACGAAAATCACATTTTATTAAACAACTCGATCCTAATTCAACATACCGAAAAAGACTCGGTATACCGAAATCTCCTGAATTAGAAGATCGACCAGAATCAGTGGACCTAAATAGGTGCAGACACTCAAATCGGCAGACCGAAAACTAAACCGATCGACCAAAAGTTCTTAGTTCGATAAACCGAATAAGTCCGATCGACCGAACTAGAACACAACGGTCAACACTCATAGTAAAAATCGGTAAACCGAGGAGATTCGACAGACCGAATTTCGATCCGAGGACCTAATCTGACAGAAAATCGATATACCAAAATGATTCAATATATCGTTTTTTGTGAAACCCATCCATAAGATCGCCCAAAATGGGACCAAAGGACAGACCAAAAAAACAAGTAACACAAAATCCAACTAAAATATATATTGTAAACCCTCGAGTCTACTCTAAATCCATACAAACAAAACTAAAATCCATTTATCATGCAAAGAGAAATAAATTCGAAAAGTCATAGGAGTCAAAAACGACCCAAAACCACCAAACACCAGTAATTGCCATAAATGCCACCATAACCCAACATAAATTCATAATAAATTTCAAGAATGTAAATTTACCTAAATTCCATACATTCCTATCATTTTCTACCATTTTTATACTTTCTAATACAAGAGTGGAGGTGCATACCTGAAAAACAACCTCTAACGACCCAACTCCAACCACCAACCACCTACCGACTCCTTGAAGCTTCCACGACCTCTAGAGCTTCAACTACGCCAATGTCAAGCCACACGGGGACCTCTACCTCACGCTCTTACTCTCGACCTCTCACCGGCGCATGAACAAGGGAAGGGAAAAAGCAGAGGAAGATGGGTGGGGGAGAAAGAGAAGAGAAATGGGGAAGGAAAGGAGTGAGGAGGTGGGAAGGAGAGGTGGAGTGGAGAAGGAGGTGTGCGCTTGGGGAGAAGGAGAATGAAGAAGAAAAGGACGGACAACGAGCGAGGGAAGAGCGCAGCGCGTGCGACCTTACAAAGTCATGCACACGCAGTAGCTGGACACGTGTGCACTTACTCGTTCCAACTACTAACATCTCGTATAAGCACACCGGCCACACCCATTGACTCCAAGCACAAGCCAGCCACCAATCACACCAATTGGCCTACAAACGTAGACCTCACACGAACCCACAAGCACAATGGCACACGCATAGAGCCAACAACACACCAGAACATAAACAAAAGCTGGCCCACAAAGCTCAAGTCCAAAAACACACAAACAGGCCTTTGAAATAGTAACACCCATCTAAGAATAAATTCATTAAAAAATATAAATAGTTACAAAATGAATTTACAGGTGTTACATCCAGTTCGTGTGGTTTTCGCTTATAAAAGGCATTGAGTATGTGTAGTTTTAGCCATGAAAGGCATGACATTGCACTTGTGTGGTTTTCGTCCATGAGTGGCATCGTGTTTTGTATAGGTTCTGTCCATGAGTAGCGTCGTGGTTTTGAAAATCGAAAATGATGCTAACTTCTAAAAATATGGATTCTAAATGGATTGATTAGAGATTTTGTGTTGATATAGCACTGTAGTGTTGTGGTGGACTTGACTTGACAAGTGTGATCATTTCAAACATTACATGGAAGTTTTGAAAACATACATATGGTTTTAAAAGGAATTAAAGAAAATACTTTGGAAATGCATGATATGATTTTAAAAGGAAAAGAAAAGAATGATTTCAAAGCCATGATTTTAAAAGATTTGTGGTGTTGCAGCATCCGAAAGAAATCCCAGAATTGTACGCTTGTCAGGCGTAGCTTTTGCTTTTTGTTGTGTTTCAGCATCTAAGAGAAATGTCATTTTAAGATGTGTGCTAGATAACTTTTCAATGGTCACTCGTATGTGCTTTGGTTGTGTTTTTGTAGGTGCAAGATAAGAATAGAAGTTCGTTAATGCACATAGAGCAAGAGTCACCTACATCGGGAATTCTGGTAAGTATTTAATAGTTTAATTTTATTTCAGTTAATAGTTCTTTTGCTTATATTGTTATTTAATTCTAGAGCTTATGTAGTTGATTGTGTTTTTTTTTTTTTTTAAATGTAGCTCGATTGAGAAGTAACGACTAGTTGTGTCGTTACACCTCCACTACGTAATGCAGCCTGGAAGGACATGTTATGGAGTAATGAAGTGATCGATCAGTGATGGACTAAAAGGACATGATGCAGAGTAATGAAGTGATTGATCGACGACGGATGTGAAGAGCATGCTACTTAGTGGCTATGTGCTCAATTATCAACGACCTTGATGAGGCGACAAGAATGATTGCCAAAAATAATGGGCCATAATTGTAAGACATGGTTTCCAAAAGAGTTGAATTGTCGCTAAAAATGGGAACAATTACCGAGGTGCGTGCAATTAATTTAGACTACTAGAAATAGTTTGTTATGGGATTGCTGAAAAGACAAAACTATCCATAGTTACTACGATAAAAATTCAACTTTAATATTACAGATAAACATCCTAACATTTCTATGTCTATATGATAATTTCATATATTCTTCGCGAAATGACCAAACTACCCTTATTAGTTAATCCATACCCATTTAATAACAGTCAGGAGTTATGCTTTTAGCTTTTCTTGGATGACCAATAAAGGTCAAAGTTATGGGGCTTTGTTTGGACAAAATGCCCTTAAAATAAATGTATGATGACTGCCACATCTCTTTTATAAAGACTTCTTATACTTGTGACAAGGTGAATTGACTAGCAACTTTTATAATCTATGAAAACTATATGAATTGATTATTTAATAAGATAAAAACTTACTACTAAATTTGTTCATTGTTTCCACTCATAATGAAATTTCAAAGTTCCCTTAGTAATCAATGATCACATACTAATTTTTGTAGAGAGGTGCCCATGTAAGAACAAAAGCATCTTGCTAGTTTACATTAAAGGACAAAATAAACACATTTATTTGAGAAATTACATGGTATCTTTTATTGAATTTCATAAAAAAAAAAATAGCCATTTTATGCAACATTTTACTAAAATGACAAAAATACCCTGAGCATAATTGTTGTAAACGACAAAATTACCCTAACATTTGATCACATATTGCTATAAAAGGCCTCAATATTATAGTATAACACGATAACAACATTGTCCAAAGTTCACAAAACTACTTTGTACATTCCAAGACCAGCAATTTGACTTTGTTTGATGTTCCTGTGAACTTAAAGTTCATGAACTTTTGGTTGTGCCATGTAGTTCTCCTATGTCATGGACTCTAAAAAGTTCCAACAACTATCCCCTCCTAAATAAAGACTTATCATGCACAACCTACATGGGTGTGTAGTGATAGAGAAAAAGCATTCCACATAAGTTAAGAGTATCTCTTCTTTATTATTACAAAAATAATTAATAACTATTACTATGTTTCCACCAGCATGGACCAACACATAGTCAATATGGGACCAATATGCCCCCATGGAATGAACCCAATGTCTCTCTAAAAATGGCCTTTCAATGAGGCACTTGACAATTGAGCCACTTGATAGGTGTAGCTTCACCTACATTTTACCCATCCATTTGCTTTAGTTTCATCGCTTTGTCTACAATCCAAGAAACATTGCATGGGTTCATTATCCAAATGCAATAATTACTAATTGGAATGGTGAGATATAGGGAATTGGAGGCACTACGATTTTACATGACATTTTGTGGGTTCATTATCCCAATGGCAATGATGACTTATGGGAATGGTGAGGTTTGGGGAATTGGGGAACAATAAGATTTTTCATAACCTCTTTGTGCAAAACCAATCCTAATAAAAAAATCATTTTCTATTGAATCCATTTGAAAGTATAAAGGGAAAGAAGTAAAAAGTTTAAGCACACTTTGGGGTGGTATTTGGGTTGAAAATATTATGTATCCTTTCTAGAGTTTTCAATAGGAAAGGGAAATTGGATTTCCCTTGTTTTTATTCGAGTTTCAAAGATCTAAATAGCAAGATAATAAAACATTAAAGAGCAATTTTGTAAATGTTAACAATACCTTCAAAAATTTTGCCCCTCCAAAATGTTCTTCCTGTTTAAAACGTGAAGTCTTGACATATCGTGAAACATAGGTTGCTTTTCCATCTTTTATACGCAACCCATGAATCATACTGCATAACAATAAAAACTGTAAAATGTATACATTATCATGCAATGAGATACCCAAAAGTTTCTAATCGATGTTCCACAATAATAGACTGAAAACAAACTAAGATTTCGATCAGACATCAATAGTAAGAGAATTATCAATCAGAGATGTCAAAGCTTTATAAGCCACAAATAACCGACATTTTAAATGATGGCAGAAGGAGTATTCCTCAATAGAATAATCACAATGCTGAAATAAGTGTTGCATTCAATAAAGTTGGATTAATCCATTGAAACAAATTCACAAAATTTGAGTCGAATATTTTCTTCATTTGTATAAATGATGTTATGAATCGTATGTGATTACACAGAATAGAAATGTGAATGCCACATTGCAGATACATAATGAAAAAACTCATCAAAATGTAAGAAGCATTCAAGGGTCATACTAAACCATATGTTTTACTTACAACAAAATTACTGCAATGTCATAATCCTTCAAGTGTAATATACTATATGATATTGCATTACTGATCATGGTTGACAGAAACAACACAAATCATGCACTCTGAATACACTAAAGATTTGAAAACTCACAGTGCCAACCAAATTGATGAATCATTCCCAAAATATGGAAACAAATTTCCACGAAAAAATATATACAAGGGATCATTCTTACAAGACACTTATTCTCCTCCCTATTAATAACTTAGCATTGACGTTCATTGTCCTTGTTAATTACTAAATTCTAAAAAGATCAAGCATAGGCCTTCAGCTATAGTATAACATCTCTCATACCAACCTGTAACTAAGACCAATTACTAAAATTTTGAAAATGAATATCATAGTTTAGTCATATTATGCATGGCAGCATCATTATAAAATATAATATGCATGGCACCATAAGCATCAAAATATATAAATCAGATTTTGGGAAGTCATATTGATGGGATATAGTTATTTAAAAGCAATATGTTTGCGAAGGAAAGGACCACGCACCCATCTCCATCAAACCTACAATAGGCAAGAAGTAGATCATTAGATCTATAAGAATCATTCTTCAAAAAAAAAATCTATAAGAAGCAATTATATGATGAGTAAAGCATGACTAGTTTAATAATCAAAAACAATATTTGTAATGTAAACTTATTAGAAAGGGAAATTTGAATAATGAAAGCTATAAACAGAAACTGAACAAAAAAGTGCTGCTTATATCGATCAGACAAAAACCCAGGCAACTGAAAAAGCATTCCACAGTAACCATCTACAAAACATCCTCTCAGATTCAATGGGTTGAACACAATACTGTTACCAAATAACAAATAGTAACTCCCACTATTATGACCTTTGTAAAATACGATTGACATAGGAATTAGGAATTGATGAGTCTATGCAAATATGAAGATGTCAAAGATCACCCCTTATGGTAACAAAGCTTGTTGAGAAAAGATTTACGAATCCAGGTATCCAAACAGAAAAACAAGATCTTTCCTTTCATCTGCTCCCTCCCCAGCCAGACTAGAAGAACAGAATACCAAAACTACCCACTTTCCATAGAATAAATGGAGAGGGGCTACTTCAGTGGAGAGAGGAAGAGAACGCATCACTCACAGTTTAAGGTAGGAGTCAGTCATCACAGTGCAGAGCGATATGGGGGGACCATCCTAGCAAACAAAGGATCGACAGATCAAGAGGAGGTAGAAGTCAAGGGCTTAGAGAAGCAGGTGATAGAAACCTTTCCTTTGGTAATCGACAGTTGGAACGCCGCCTTATGGAGTAATAGAAGGTCGAGATCCTTCAGCACAAGTGGAGAGTTAGATTTCATTTGAAACCTCCAGTTAGATTTTGAATTTTTTCCGGAAGTTGATTTCTAAGAGTTTTTATAAAAGTTAGATTCTAGATTATTTGTAAAATCTTATTTGACAAATAAAAGTTTCATCGGTAAGAATTAGATTTTATCAATAGTTAAAACATATATATACTCCTTTTAAAACCCTCCTCTTCTTCTTTTTCCTTTCTTCCTTTTCTACATCGACTCAAGGTCGAGCTTGTCTTTATATGTTTCCCAATGCATGAAAATGATTTGGCACCCACAAGAAACATGAAACCAAAAACACAGCACCAAAACCTGTAATTTTTACGAAGGCTAGGATACGAATTAAGTAGAGGGAGAGGCAAGGTTGGGATCAAAGTTTGGCAGATGGGCGTTGCCGAGGAGAGTATGGGGCTACGATGGTCGATGGGTTGAGCTCGATGGAACCCAAGTGGGATTTGATGTCATTGTACTACCGAAGGCATGGGACGAACCAAGGCTCGGTCTAATGCAAGAAGAGGTGGAGCAACTTGACCAGAGATTACAAGAAGATCAAGGAGTGGGAGGTAAGGAAGAGTGGTGGTGGTGGCAGGGGAGAGTCATTCCTAGGAGGGAGAGGAAGTTACCTGGGGTTTTTGACCAAGAGGTGTTTGACATATTGGAAGGGATGGTGGTAGGAAGGGATGGCGGTGGCGGTGGCGGTGGCAGTGGCGGAGGAGATTAAGGAAGAGGGGAAGCAAAAAGGTAACGATGAGAGAATGAGAGTTGGGATTGATGTACATTACTGTTTACAAAAAATGGAGATTAATGGCAAATTTGTAAATTCTGAAGGCATTTTAATGTAAATCTTAAAAAATAATAAGGATATCACTATAATTGTATACCTTATTTCTCCAGTTTCTATCAAAAGTTCTTTTTAACCAAGTTTTACAAAATATGGATTTTCACATAATTTCCTTCATTCAAAAACTGTAGTTTTTGTGAGAAGTAGGATGCAAAGACCATAATTGAAACTGTTTTTACTTTTTTTCATGATTTGTCATAAATTAACTACTCAGAAACCATCCAAAAGCAATTCTAAATAAGTTCTAAGACTTCTGAAAAGTTAAGCACATTAAGGATTACAATCCTTGTGCCCTTATTGGAGTGAACTCAAGGCAAGCAGTGTTTACTCCTAAAGGAAAAAGACAGAAAGAACAATGTTAATGTAGGCTTCAATCCAAGTGCACCGTTGGGGATGCAAATTATTTCATTACTTAGACTCTAGGGGTAGCCAGACCCAAAAGCCCCTATTCTGACAAAGGAAATGGAATTTGACTTACTTTTGTATGGCTCACCTTTGATAAGATTATAAGTGGGTCAGATGGGTTAGACATCACCCATTTCTTAATCTGATCCGACTAATTAAAAATGGGATAGGATAGAAATTTGGTATATCCTTTGACCTATTAATTTATCACTCGTTAATCCATCATTTTAACTGATCGAGATTCGAATAGTATGCTATGAGTAACCAGTTAACCCATTATCCTAGAGTAATTTGGTAAATTTATATTAACACTAATTCTCTAACATAAATTTACAAACATCCTAACACCCTAATTCCGTTCCTATTGTAGATAATGACTTGAATATGCTCTGATAAATAAAAAATAAAAAAAATCAGTTTTATATGCCCTATTCTAAGTCGCGGGACTCCACCCGCATCTCCTGATCGCTGGAAGACAGCCTCCGCTCCTGCGAAGGAACCGCGCGCCTGCTCCGGAACTGAGCGCCTCCCCCGGAACCTCGCGCCCCCTCCCCAGCGTCGCTCCTGCTCCGAAGGGTCGCGGAAGGAACTGCGCGCCTTCCCCAGAACCGCGCGCCTCTCCTCCAGCGTCGCTCCTGCTCCGATGGGTCGCGGAAGGAACCGCGCGCCTCCCCCAAAACTGCGCGACGTCTCCCCTACCGTCGCGCCTCCCCCAGAACTGCTATGTCTTCTGCTATGTCACCTCAAACAAATGATGAAACAGAAGACATGAGTAGGACTCCATATGCTAGTGCAGTCGGGAGTCAGGAGTCTGATGTATGCCATGGTATGTTCTAGGCCTGATATAGCATATGCTGTAAGTGTTGTTAGTCGTTTTATGTGTAATCCAGAGCGAGAACATTGGCCAGCTGTAAAATGGATTTTCAGGTATTTTAAAGGATCCATTAATCAGGGTCTAAGATATGGAAATAGTGATGATTGCCTTATCAAAGGCTATTCTGACTCAGATTTTGGAGCAGACAGGGACACTAGAAAGTCTATGACTGGTTATGTGTTTACAGTGGGAAATTCAGTGGTGAGCT
>JAMKQA010070084.1:0-10812 GCA_024699735.1 Posidonia australis | reverse complement strand
ACACCCCGATTTTGAGGTGACTCATTGATAATTCTCCAGATGTTGCTTTGGATGTGGCTGACCCTTGAACCAACCCTAAACCCATAGCAAGCCCGCAGCCCAACTAGAACTCCCGATAGGTAGGAGAGAACACCTAGCTAGCACACTTACCTAGCACACCTAGCTAGCACACCTCCCTGGCACACCTAGCTAGCACACTTACCTAGCAAACCTAGCTAGCACACCTCCCTAGTACACCTAGCTAGCACATTTACCTAGCACACCTAGCAGGCGCACATGCCAGGCGCACATACCCGACGCACATCCCTGGTGCCCAGCCATTTCGCAGGCTACGGGCTGCTGGCTTTCCACCTCCCATGGCTGTTACCTCTAGCAACGAATATGCCATGGAATCTTCCAGGCTTTTTGTCTACGAGGCTCCCTGCATTCCCATGAGTTACCCATGAGAGTTCCCTATAAATAGACACCTATAGGTAGCCATTTGGAGGGTTTAGAAAGATTGAAGACACCGAATTGCAACCAGAATTCTACAGCTGTCCCTTTGAGTTCTTAGCTTTCTTCTTGCATCCAGAGATATCCTCAGCCCTTCCAAAGCATCAAGTAGCTTATTTTCTTGAGTCTTCTTCGAAGGAACATCCAAGGCAAGGTAGGCCTTCTCACTTTTCTCTTTTTATTTCTTGTTTTGGAATAAGGCATGCTAGAAGCGTATATATATTCTATTTTTCGTCATATATTCATGGAGTTTCAGTAGTGATTTTGCTCGTTCTTGTGTAAAATGTTCTCCATGCTAATCCATGCTCTCATTTGCAAGCATGCTTACCTTTCTTCTAGCATAAAAACCTGCACCATGTTTGTATGTAAGCTGTCTTTTTTTCTTACTGTTCCTTTACACATGAATCCATGCTAAGCTTCTAATGTTTAAATCATGCAGTAGAGATAGGATAGCTTGTTTGTGTTTCAGTAGGATTTGCTCATATCATTAGCATGGCATGGCATATCGCCCTTGGGCGTACAGCAAAGGCTGCAAAGCCGACATTCCATAAGCAAAAGAGAAACCAATAGAAGACCGATTTATTGGGTGTATGAGGGTGCCTAACACCATCCTCGTATGTAACAGGGATCCTTACCCATATTTCTGGTTTACGAAGACCTTTTTCATTGTTTTGCATGATTTTCATGTTTTATATGATTTTCATGTTTTATATGATTTTCCTCGTCTTCCATTTGAATAGACTAGGTGGTGACTCCTGCATTTGTATATATTTTATTTTTTGCCGTGACTTTGCCGACTTTGGCACATATATAAATTTTTTCCATTCTCGACGGCATGGTTACAGCTACGTGGAATGTTAATTGCTTTATTTTTGGAAATAGCAATTATTGATCACGTTTTAATCTGGTAGGTCAATTGGTTATTACGTAATTGTTGATTGCACCAAATCTGGAAATAGAAATTGTTGATCGCGTTTAAATCGACAAAGGGCTGTCATGGAATGGGGGAGGTGATGTCACGTCATTGTCGGGAGGGGAGAGGTGGCGGCAGTGGTAGGGGCATCGTGGAGATGGAGGAGAGATATAGAGAGAGAAAAACAACCTCAACAGTAGACAAAGAAACCTCAACAGGTGATGGATTTTTTGTAGAAATTTCATATATGTGCCAATGTGATTTTGAATGAGTCCATCGGCTTTTAATTCTGATATCTTAGTCCATGCTTAATGGATTTTAATGAAATTTATTTCAAAAGGTAGTAGACTTGGAATGCTTAGATTTAAGTATTTTTTTAGGATTTGTGAAGCACCAGAAATGGTCCACCCAAAGTTCAATTCTAGTGAGTTGGTTGACAAGGTTGTAGTCGTTTTTTAGAAAAATAGCTGGTTCGGCATACCAAATGAATTCAATATACTGAATCAGGGGATTTCAAAGTACCGATCTGGTTCGCTCTGCTGAACCAGGCCCTTAAACCATTTATTTGCAATTTTTAAAAGTAAATTTTTAAATGGTTAAATATGAGAATTTGATCTGGTGTTTTCAATGGAAATCCTTGTACTTTGAGTAATGATTTTTGAAAAAAAGGATTCCTATAATGGAAAGTATTTCAAAGTGATTCTAAAGGAAATGTGCTTGTTTAAAAAGGATTTCCATGTTTTTTTAGATCCACGTAGCTATAGGACAGTGACTAACAAGGGTTTGAGACCCTAGTGAAGTGAGTTACTAGTCCGAAGACATGGTTGCCGAGGTTTAGGGTTTGAGTGAAACAGACTGGGTTACCCTATTTGGCGGTGTTGGTTGGGTCTAGGATTGGAGACCTAGGTATCTGGACACCAATTGGGACATTAGAGAATGCATCCCTATGCCTATGAGAAAATAAATGTGATCAAGTAAGGTCTGTTGGCTAGGGCAGTCGTACCCCCAAGACGGAGAGGTTTACCGCGACAGTAAAGTCGGATTGGGGTTGGTACCTTATCGATTGCTTGTGACCTGGTCACCTTTGGCCAAGGTGGCACTATTGGTTTAGGCTTGAGCTATGTGTTTGGCTTTGAGCTAGAATTAACTTGAGGTTTGGCTTATGATTTTAGCCTGATTCTAGTTGAGATAAGATTTATGATTTAGGCTAGTTTCCAGCCATGTTTGAATGATGATTTGATTGTGACTTGGCCTTGTGTTTGGGTTGAAATCTAGTTATGAATGAGTTTCTCCAAAATGCATAAAAATGATTTCTAAGTTGCATAAAATTTTAGAAAGAAAATAAGTTTGGGAAAAGCATGATTTGGAAGAAATTGCTTGGAGAATTTCCTGTATGGATTTTTCAGTTATTGTTTGGATTTAGAGAATCGAAATTTATAGTTTTTGTGATTTTCCATAGTTTTTATTGGTGAATGTGTATTGGGTGACTTAAGGTCACTCACGTGTTTTATTTGATGTTTTGTTTTCAGATGTAGATTAGTAGGAGCGGTCTAGCCTTGGTGTACGTGTTTTGGAACCACTAGCCACATACAGGTTCTGGGTGGTTAGATATAAAATTTTCCTTTTTATTATTATTAACTAATTTTGTTTATTTATGGTTGGGTAGAATTGGTACTTATTCGTAGCGCTCTGTGGGACGTTACAGTAATAAGCCTTAAACCTCTAGGTTACCTTAGTGGACGAGTGACATCTCGTGAGAGTTTGTAGTAGTTTTACCCACAAAATTCCAGAAGAATAAGGACGAAAAAGAAAAATCTGCAGTATCCACATTAAACTATTCAACTAAAAAGATCCAAAGGTCCTAAGTTTCTTAATCCACTAGTTTAACCTTTATTGAGAACTCTCATCTTATCATTATAGAGACTCTTTCTTATTTTTTACATCATCTTCTTAAAAATTACTCATTTGTACCTTGTGTTTGTGAAATAGATCGTAGCATGGGTTTTCAAATCCAATCATACCACCTTAGCAATTTTATTTCAATGAGTTGTGTCTTGCTTTCCTAGATTTTATTCTTAGCTATCCAATTAGTGAGCTTTAGGTTAGTAGATCCCAAACTAGATGATTTTAGGTCATCAGATGTGAAAACACCTTTAAGGATTTAATCACTCGAGTAGCTAAGATTTCAAAGATAAGACTTTTTTTCTTTTATCCTCTAATCACTTTCATGTGAATATCAAGGCCTACTGGGGCACGATATCCAGTTATTTAGTGATTATTAGATTTTTTTTCTTTTATTTCTTAATCACCTTTTTATGTGAATATCAATGCTTCCTGAAGCACGATACCTAGTTACTCAGTGATATTAGTTTTTTTTCTTTTCTTTATTTGCTAAGGTGTTTAAGGTCTTCTTTTATTCCCAACAGCTAAGGACTAGTGTGACAGTGTAGTATAAGGTACATATAAGTTATGAATATTTTGGATGATATTATTTTTAAAATTTTGTCTGTACTCTTTGAATCATAGGGTTTTCAAGTACTCACTCTTATTTTTAAACTTTAAATACAAGGTTATTAATTCACTCCTAATTAATTAAACTAATGTGGATAGTTTCTAATTTTTTCTATTTTTTTAAAATAAAGTTAACCAATCTAAAAAAACATCTTTTTTTGGATATTTTGTGATTTTAAATTTTTTTGAAGAGAAAACAAAACACTAAGAAGATACAAATAAGACTCTAACTAAAGAAAATGAAAGCGACACAGAGATGACTCCAAGAAATTGAACAGATATAGAGAAGATTCCCTCCACACGTAACCTATGCATTGTCCTCACTGTATGTAATAAATATGATATGATCAATAAATTGAAATAAGATAAGGACAATATTTGTTGATTAGGGATGAAGTCCTTCTACTACAAAAAGAAAATATATACATATATATACATATTTACAAGATAGCCAAAAACTTAAGTGTCATGATTTAGGTGGAGGCCTAGCCTTCTAAACTTCTTCTCTTTTTTTCAAAACCCATTTTAGCTTATCATCAATTAATTCAGAAATATTCTCCTTGATGAATGAGGCTATAAAGGATTTATATTCCTAATATGCATTTTAAGTCTATGGGTGAATGTCTATATAAGAGGGCGTATGAACTAACAGGTTTATCATTAGATGAAAAAGATGGTTTGTGTGAGGCCTCATGAGGGATAGGAAGAGGTTCAATTTCAACATTGACTATTTGCTCATGGACCTTCTCAGTAAGCTTTTCTACCTTGGTCTTTTTACACTTTTTGAAATTCTTAGACTTGAACTTAGCCTTAGTTTGGGGTCCAAGTTCCATATGCAAAATAGTGGGATTTTCGAGAGAATGCATGAATTGATTATCTATTTTGAAAGTATTAAGTTTTGTTGTTATGTTCTCAAATGTGAACTTCAATATACCATTCCAACAATTGATCAGGGCATTGGATATTACTAGAAATGGTCGACCGAAAATAATAGGTATTTGACCCTTAGCGTTCGAGACTAGTTGAGTTTCTAGAATAATGAAATCCACATGATATATGAATCCTCCAACCTTAACAAGAACATCTTTTATTATTCCCACAAGCTTTTTGATGGACTTATTTGCTAATTGTATTATAATAGAAGTAGGCTTGAGTTCTCCTAATTCTAATTGCTTGTAGATAGTGTAAGGGATTAAGTTGATGCTTGCACATAGATCACGGAGTGCATTATCAATAATAGAATTTCCAGTAACACAAGAAATACTAGGATAACTTGGGTCCTTCTGCTTTGTTGGCATTGGACTGGTCAAGATGGAATTGACATTGGTAGTGAGAAAGGCCTTCTTTGCACTTGGGTTGTTTTCTTCTGGATACAAAGGTCCTTTAGATATTTTGTATATGTGGGTACCTATTGGATCACATCGAGAAGTGGAATGTTGACTCTAACTTACTCAAAGATTTGTCTAACCATATCCATGTATACCGTTTTCTTAGACTTGAGTCTATTAGGAAATGGTAGTTTTAGCTAGATGGGTGGAATTGACTTAGAAACTAAGGACTCTTCAGACTGGCCTGGAATAAATTGATCATTTGGGCTTGAGTAAGATGGTGGATCCTTCTGAGTTAAATTAGGCATGACAACATAGTTGTTAACTTGTTTTTCAGATCTCAAAGAGATGACCGAGTTTACTAATTCTCTCTGGAGATCACTAAACATATTAACCTGATGGGTTTGTTGTGATAGATTTGGATTTCGACCCTTTGGGTTCACTTTAGGTTGGCTTGAAAACTTTCTTTTCTTGGTAGTTACATTGTGCTGCTACATGCCCCGGCCACCCACAGATATAATAGGATTTCTTCTTTTCCGGGCTACTACTCAAACCAGCCTGACTGTATCCAGCTCCTCCCCTAGCAATAGACTCAGTGCGCTCCTTCCTTTTCTTCCCATAGCTCCCAGAACTACCTGAGCTTTGCCTCCCTGAAGTGAAAGATCGTGGAGCAAACGCCTTCCCCTTGCCCTTGGGGTGATCTTCCAAGAACAACCTGCGGTCCTCCTCATAACGGGCTGCCAATTCCACTACTCTGGTCAAAGTGGGGTACTCGTAGCCTAAGACCCTCGATCTGAGTGCGGAGTCAATCCCTCCACAAACCTCTTGGCTCTGCGCTGCTCAGTGTCAAATGCCTATGAGAACTGCTCCAATCTGGTGAAGGTCGCCTCATATTCGGCTACGATCATGCTACCTTGCTTCAGGTTTCTAAATTCCCTGTCCAGTCTATCCCGTTCATACACTGGGAAGTATTTCTCGTAGAAGGCTTCTCGGAAATCCTCCCATGATATCATCAACATGTTAGCGTTAGGGAACTTCATACGACAGGTAGCTCTCCACCACTGGTCGGCGTCTCCCTTACACTGAAAGGTAGCCAAACGAACCCACTTCTCAGCTGGACACTCCATGCCCTCCAAGACCTTCTCAACCTTGAGCAGCCAGGCCTCACAATCTTCTAGCTTGCCCTTACCATCAAAAGTCGGTAGGCTCAATCGACGGAACTACTTAAGCCAAGGGTTTGCCTTGGTCTCATCTATGTTGTTCCTGCCGAAAGTCTGAGCAAAACCCTGCATCATGTGGCTCAGCTCCTGCCCAAGACCTCCCCAACCACTGTCCTGCTCCTCACCAGAGCTAGCTGTGGGAGTCCTGCCTCTACCCCGACCACTAGGTGACATATTGCTGCCACCACAAGCAAACAAACAAGCAAGCAAAAAAACAGATCAGGTGCTATGATCCCATGTAGATTGAGTAGTCTAACTAAAGCCACAATGCTGAACACCCTAAGCTGGTGCACTTAGCGAACCTAGGCTTTGATACCACTCTGTAACACCCTTGTGCTATACAACAGTACAGGAACCACCGAAAAGCAGCTAAAAGAGTCTAAATAACAGAATTAAATAAATAAAACTAAACACTCAGACCTGTGTGCGGCAAAAGTGGCTCGGAAAAGTTGCACTAGACTAGACTGCACCTACTCCTAAGCACCTGAAACAAGGGAAGAAGGAAAACATGCGTGAGTGACAGGAATGTCACCCAGTATGCGCCCCAAAACAGCGACAAAACCCGCAAAACATTTGCTAGAAAATCTCGAGAAAACCACAATCGCCAAAACCCACACATGCGGTTAGAAAGACTTCGAAAAAGATGCCATTTCAAAACTTTCTTTTCTTTTTCTTTCAAAACCTCATGATCATTAATAAATCTTTATACACGCTCAGGGAAAGCAAACCATTGCATCTAGTTTCCCAGCCTAAAGCATCATTTAATCCATTGACACAATTTATCACAAATTGGGGCTAGGAACTAGTTCAATACAAATCCACAATTCCTATCTCAAAACTGGTCGCATCACCCTGGCCACAGGCGATCGACCTGGCCACAAGCAGCTGGTGAGGATTCCATGTCACCACACCCACATTGTAGTGCTGCGGTGAACCACCCCGCGCTGGAGTTCAACCGCCCCGACTACAGCCTCAAATGTACCCTCATTGGTACAAGCACGGAGTGCGTCCTCAAGATGCCCTGGTGCCGGAGCACCTGGGGACTTTAACCCCAGACCCGACCAACACCAGTACTGAGGGTAGTCCGGGTCTACCATACCTCGGGTCCTACAGTACTACCATAGTCTCGAAGCTCGTACCCCAGACTGAAAACTTGGCAACCACAACCAAGGACATGTCCCCGACATCTCTAGAGGTCTCACTACCCTTGTCGGCAAGCCCTGGCCTAATTGTGGTTCCTACAAATTTAATAAATCTCTTTAAAACCATATGTAGTTTCTCTTTTTAAAACATTTGAGAAAACCATTATTTTCATTCATAAAACTCTTTATAAATCTCACGCATTGTTCGTCACATTATCATCTATGGTTCTAAAAGAAACCCTAATCATTCATTCATGGTCATTGTACCATGCCAGTACCCCTCACATGGGTCCACATTTATCCACATAATTCATGTTTCACAATTCATGGAAAGCATCATTAAAACAACATGTTCACATGCAATATTTCATAAATCATTTCCATGCATCTCATGCATTTATCCAAATTTATCAACATTTTACAAAGCATTTATCAATATAGTCCTGGGTCCTGATTCGACATACCGAATAGGGTCCTGGTCGACCGAAAATCCCTGATTCGGTCGATCGAAATATTTCGGTATTCTGAATCCCTGTTAGTTTATCAGTCTCTTGCCAGAACGATCGACCGAAATCATCCGGTCGTTCGAAATTCTCTGATTTGGTCGACTGAATTTCCCTCGGTCGTCTGAAATCCCCTAATTCGGTCGACCAAATTTCCCCCGGTCGTCTGAATCAGTGGTCCAGGGAACCACCTGGGAGCATTTTGGCATACCGAACCCAGTTCGGCATACTGTTTTCTGCGATTGCGGAAAACCTCCCCAGCCTCCATCGTCTCTTCTCCTCAAAGTGGGAGTAAGGAGCGGACCCCTCTAAAATACCACAAAAATTACAACTAAAACATGGGGTGTAGACCTCCAAGTCTACTTCAAAACCCTTCAATCCAAACATAAAACCATTAAGTATGTTGTTCTATAGAAATTCACAAAGGCATAAGACTCATATGAAATCACTGTAGCATGCATCAAGAATACCCACGAAAATCCCATGAAACATCCATGAATCAACATGATATCAACATAAACACATTATTCATCTCATTCCCAACATTTTCCCTATTTTTGCATGATTTTAACATCACTATCCATGATTTATCCCATAACCTAAACATGTCTCAACTGAGGAAAGGGAAACGGAGGGGGATGTGTACCTGGCTTCGACAAGCCTCGCATGCCCTCGAGCTCCGGCGACGCACGACACCGGCCTACCCCCGTTCGCACACTCTCCTCCGGCACGCGGCCTCCCCTCAACCTCCGCACTCGCTCTCTCCCTCTCTTTGGTTTCTCCTCCTCACCCTCGCACTACACGCCTCATTTTAACGCCACCTCTGCGCCTGCCATCCCTTGAATCCCGTCTGTCAGCTGCCAGCCTCTCTGCTCCAGAGGGGATGGGACGAGCATCCCTCCCGCTAGGCCATACGCATAAGAGAGGATGGATCACAGGTCACGAGTGTGGAGAAGAAAAAGAAAGAAAGGTCACAGGCATGGTTGGACTCTTGACCAGGTCCAAGTTCAAATCCAAGTGGGTCTCACCCCCAAACATGGGTCCCAATTGCATAACTGACCCACAAGCCAAAGAAGTCACACCACAAGGGAAAAACCAGGATCACAAAACACAGGGAGAGACTACAGCCAACAAACACAACTTGGATTAACCATTAACAAACCATATACAAATAGTACAGGAAATTCCATGTTTTATATTAAATGGAAAATCAGGCACAGATGTTATAGGTGGGAACAAAGCTAACGGAGGAAAGGGTGATTTTGGTGCTCTTTGCTTGTAGTGGTGGAGGTGGCAATTGATTCGGCATACCACCGCTGCTACCGCAACAACACATGGAACCAGTAAACCGTCGCCGCCGCCGCAACAGCACGTGGAACCAGTAGACCGTCGCCCCCCTCCACCCTTGTGGAAATAGCCTTCGTTCCTGGTCTCCCATACCCATCCTCTCTAGGTTCAGTCGCCTCAACCTTAGCCCCAACCACAGCCCATGCCCTCCGGATCTGTAGTCGTCGCCTTCTTGTGCGAGCAGGAGCATGTGGCATCACAGGATAGTAGTGGGGTGGAGTCGTCACGAAAGGAGCGAGTTCTAGCTCTCTATCCGAAGGAAGTTGATGCAGTCCTAGTGGATGCTCCTCCCTTTTGCACCCACAGTCGACTTCCTCCTCCCAAAGTTGTTCAAGATGTTGGCTTTATTAGTCATATCTTGATTTTGATAATAACAAAAGACTAATGTGCTTTATGAGAATATTTCATAGTTCATATATGCAAAGAAGACCATTGAAGAACTTAGAAGATTCAAGCATAAAAAGAAAGACATTTGAAGAAGACAGAGACTTACGTGCCACTAAGAAGAATTCAAGATGAAGGAAAAGGAGAGGAAATTAAATAATATTTGTAGTTATTTTGATGTAATTTTCTATTTATTCGTGTAATTAGGAACTTGTAATAAACTCCCAAATATCCACATAGAGCCATAGAAAAATTGCCTTAGCCCCCAAACCAACCATTCATTGAAAAACATTTATTATAGGACTAAGGACAATTTCGGCATACCGAATTTCCTCGGTATACCAAAATATATGCAGATTAGAAAAATCAGAAACGAAACCCAGAACGGCATACCGAAATTCACTGGAATACCGAATCAGAGGTTTTTGGCATATCGAATTATTTTCGGTATACCGAAATGCTCGACCATTGCACAATTCGGTCAATCGTTTTGATTTTAGCATAAAGAATCAGTAGCTGTTGCTGAACGTTGGACACATTCTTATACCCATTGTAACCATGCCGACGACAGCCTCGAGGACTTCGGCACGATAGGCCAAAATACACGAGGGACGACAAAGTCACGGTAAAAATAATAAAAATAAAAATGCAAATGCAGTAGTCGCCACCTAGTCTATTAAAATGGAAGACAAGGAAAACCATAAAAACATGCAAATAATGTAATGGAAAAGCAGGTCATAAACCAGAAAATGGGTAAGGATCCCTGTTATGCACGAGGAAGGTATTAGGCACCCTCGTGCGCCCGATAAATCGGTCCTCTATAGGTTTCTCATTTGCTTATGAAATGTCAGCTTTTCAGCCTTTGCTGTACGCCCGAGGGCGATATGCCATGCCATGCTTGGTGTCTTATGCTAAATAAGGGTGCATGATGTGCAGGGTGTGTCCTAGTGCTCAGAGATATCGCTCATATAT
>JAMKQA010070083.1:0-14320 GCA_024699735.1 Posidonia australis | reverse complement strand
TTGATTAGGGTTCTTATTAGGGTTTTGGGTGGATTTTAGCTGGATTAAGTGTTTTATTTATTTTTCAGTGAATTTTAATGCGTTTTAGTGTTTTATGTGGGACTAGTGTGAACCTAATTGGGCTTGTGTGAGATAGGGTTTTGGTGGTTGCGATCAGAGCATTAACCGGAGGAGTCTGCTGCCAAATGAGCTCAAAATTAGGGTGTCTACACGTTGCAAGGCAGAAAACCTACTTTGGGGACATTTGTAATGCTAGAAGTATGATAAGACATGCAAGAGCTGAAGGATGCTGTCAGTCCTTTATGTAACATAGCATAGTTACACATACATGCATCAGTGCATGAGTGGTTGAAACAGCAGCAGGACCGTAGAGTTACACTTCCGTCAAAAATAAGGGAAAATAGTTCATCTACATAAAAGCTACTACACAAAGCTATGTAATTTGCATGCATTTGATGTGCTGTTGCCAATTGTATTTGACTGTAATCAAGATAGCAATCAACATGTGTGCAGAGAATTTTATTTGAATTTTGAAGACCATGCACATAACATTGTATAGATCTAGTCTGAAGTAAAAATACCAAAACATCAAGCAATTACAACCAAGTATTAACGCCACTATAATGGCTAAGATGGAGCAAAACATACGGTTTTTCCAAAGAGAGTTTCTCCAGTTGGCTCTCCCAATCTTTTTTCCTTGACAACAGTTTCCATCTCTTTCTGCAATAAGTTAAGATTTAAATAAACTCAATAGGAACAATAAGTGAAAAAACCTATTGGAACTAACTTGAAAATACCTGTTTTCGAAGAAGACCCAACATCAGATATATTGCCATTTCTGCACATGCCACTGAATTCCCTGTCATATGCCCAGGGATTCTAGCAACTTTAATTCCATGTTTTGTAGCAGCTTCAACATCGACACCTTCAAACAATGTAATTCAAGTAGCAAGATCAATAGCAGCATCCTCAATAAATTTACAGATTAGATTATGAGACTGAAGTTTTGCTTGAAACCTTGAACTAGATTTCAATGTTTATAAATCAGTTGAGGAGAATATATTAAAGAAGATTTGGAAGCTAAGGATGAACATAATAAAATAACTCGAACAACCTTCCAGCCCAACACCAAACTGCATGATAAGTTTCATCTCCTTTGCACGCGCAATAATTTCTGAGTCTAGGCGTTGATTTCTCACCACACAGATGTGATACTTTCCAATGACACTGGATACCTTGTCGTTAGGCACTTCATCTACCTGATTGATGAGGAGTATTGACTAGTCAAGTTAAACAGCATATGAGCTGAAAAAGGTGAAGATTGTTCGTGAAATCTTTGAGCAGCTACATCATCATCCCGTTTTTCCATAGGAAACTAGAAATGACAACATAAATCCTTGTCCATATAATTATGCATGATGCGTATTCTATGAAAAAAAAATCTAAGACAGTAACAACCCAATTCCCTTTACAAGAAAAGGTCATCAGACTATAGCTCCTTTACTTACAACAATGCATTGACAAGTAATTTGTGTAAGATTTAAAAGTGTAAATAATTGCAAGGTATACAGCAAGTATTTGGCAGAAACTACCATAAGAATTAGACATTCAAGATAATCTCATTCCATGCATCGGGATCTGATTTCAGCTAAAAGAAACACTGCTGCTGTCAGCTGCAGTTTCAACTCACAAACTAGCTTTTCTGTTTTCTCATTAGTTTTATGATGATTCTTATTTTTCCAGTTGCAGTGAAGGCCCTTACCATTCCTTCATATACATTATTAATTTTCTCCTGCAAACCATCTATAATCTAATTCTATGTGGCAATCTCTTCTTGGGACTTCTGTATCCATACCTAGAATGTGTCACTCAGCTAAGTAATTCCATTTTCTACAACAGGTGATACAAATGTTAGACATAACCGAAGAATCTCAGAGCATCCATTCAAGACCTAACTTCAAATTGACTGTCAATCTAGTCAAAACAGCTTGCTGAGAAATTGTACAAACAAAGGTTCTGACCCAATCAAATACTAGAGACGCAACGTGCATCAAATTCCACTGAGCATTTGAGACAATCAAGAAATGCCATAGAACAGAGAATATACAATGTTTCACTGTTGAATAAAACCTGGATGGATGGATAACTTTGCAAATATTCACGTGAATAACTGTAAGAATCCGGCCAATAAGTCCCACAAAAAATCACACGTGTAATGTGACTGTCAGTGCTCTCTGCCATTATCCCTTGCTTTGAGTATCCTGCAGGGCTGGATGCTCAATAGATTAATTCAAATACATTAGAATAAACCATGGTAGATAGACATGAAAAGATAATGAAAATAATAAGCTTCATTTCTGATCCCTTTCATTCCTGCTAATTAACTACAGGTAGAGAGCATTTTACGAAAAGGGATTCACGATATCAACAAGATGGTATTCAAGCATAAAATCTATGAGCATAAAACCTCGTAAACTACCCAATAATGATGACATGTGCTACAGGTTCAAGCAATCTTAAATAATAAAAGCTGTTAAAAAGATAACTACATTCAGTCCAACCAGAAAGAAAAAGTTATCAGAAATATTAATAAAGATAATGGGGGATGCTTCTCCAATGTCACCAGTTGCTCCAGTGAGGAGTAATAGCAGGAAGCACTCCTCAGTCATTGGTGATTTCAAACACCACCAATCTTGTTCCAATCAAGCTTGATGGAACAAATTACCTTCTTTGGTGTTCACTGTTTGAGCTGATTCTTTGAGGACACAAGCTGATGCACTTCGTCGACGAATCAGTGCAGGTGCCATCATCTTCGTCACCGGAGTATTTGGATTGGTATGAGAGAGATCAAATGCTTATCTCATGGATTAATGCTACTTTGTCATTGACCACACTTCCATATGCTGTTGGAGTCAAGTTTTCTCAAGAAGCTTGAAGAAATCTTGCTCAACGCTTTGGATCTGCAACTCCGGCACACACCATGATCACCATTTGAAACTTGGTACGTCATCAATGTCTGACACACCATGATCACCATTTGAAACTTGGTACGTCATCAATGTCTGAATATCCTCAGAAATTTAAAACTATTACTGATCAGCTGCAAGCTAGTGAATTGCAAGTAGTGAATTCTGATGTTCATACTTGTATTCTTGTCGATCTTCTGAATCAATATCGTGCCTTTTGTTCTTCAATAAGAGCACGATCTCAGAGTACACCAGTTACTACCGAGAAACTTCACTCTCGTTTGTTATGTGAAGAGTTGAGTTTGCCTGAAGAGTGGAGTTCTATGAAGCCGATCAATGCAATGAGTGTTCAAAAGCAATCTTCCAATAAAAATTCTGGTTTTAGAGGTGGTAACTATTCCAAAAGTGTTCAAGGTACAAAGAATTTTCATAATACTCAGTTTCAGAATGTTCAGACTCAGATGTCCAGAGTTAGAGGCCATGAAAACACTTTTAAGTCTAATTCTAATCGATCTGTGTGTCAAATCTGCTCAAAGCCAGGTCATATAGCCATTGATTGTTTTGAGAGATTATATATGGCTTATATTGGGTGTCATCCTCCACAGAAATTGTCTGCTATGGTTGCTCTGGGCCAGAAAATGCTTGATGATGGTACCTGGTATACTGATATTGGAGATACTCACCACATAACAGCTGAAATGAATAATCTGAGTGTTTCAAGCAAATATGATGGTCCTGATACGGTTCAAGTGGGCAATGGCCTAGGTTTGTTAATTTCAAATACTGGTTCTTGCTCTTTATCCACTGATACTGCCTATTTCATTCTTAATAATGTGTTTCATTGTCCAAAAGCTTCTTGCAACCTAATTTCAGTTCACAAATTTTCTAGAGACAATAAATGTTTCTTCCAAGTTGATGATTTTGGTTTTCTAATCAAGGCTGAGGGTACAAAGAGGATACCCTACAAAGGGGACCTTGAAGATGGGATGTATTCACTGCATACTCTACCAAAATACTCTTATAGAAAGGTGGGTTTCAATAAACCAGTTGCTTTACATGGAAGATCGGTGGATACTCAAACATGGCATCATAGGTTAGGACATCCATCTCTTGCTATTCAGTCTTCGATTTTCAAGTCTTTAGATCTGTCCAATAAATGTTCTACTTTGTGTTCCTCTTGTCAATTAGGTAAAAGTCATAAACTCCCTTTTGTATCTAGTTCTTCATCTACATGTAAGCCTCTAGACTTACTTCACAGTGATGTCTGGGACTTGCTCCAGCTCCAAATAATTCTGGTTACAGATATTATGCTATTCTTGTAGATGATTTTTCTAGGTACTCTTGGTTATTTCCTTTGAAATGTAAATCAGAATTCACCTCCGTTTTCATTCAATTCAAAACTCAAGCAGAAAACCAAAATACTCAGAACTGATGGTGGAGGTGAATATATGAGCTTTACACTTTCTAAATTCTTGATTGGTCATGGCATCTTGCATCAATTTTCCTGTCCTCATACTGCTGAGCAAAATAGAGTTAGTAGGAGGAAGCATAGGCGTATAACTGAAACAGGTTTATCTATATTAGCCTATTCTCATGTTCCTCCAAAATATTGGTTAGAGGCATTTTCTACTGCTGTGTTTCTAATCAATACAATGCCTATTGTATCTAGATCATCTCTGTCTCCATTTCAAATAATTTTTCACAAGAAACCAGACTACTCTTTCCTGAAAAGTTTTGGTTGTCAATGTTTTCCTCGACTTACAGATCACACAAACTTGATTTTAAATCTGTTGAGTGCATTTTTCTTGGTTACAGCCTATCTCACAAAGGTTACAAATGCCTTGATTTATCTACTGGGAGGTCGTACATTTCTAGACATGTTAAATTTTTTGAATTAATTTTTCCTTTTGCTAAAATGTCTAGTGCTCTCAGTATTTCCTCCTCTTTACCCATTAATACATCTAAGAGTGTTTATGTAAGGTCTTCATCTACTAACACTAGTTGGTTTCCACATGACACAGTCTCTAATTCTTCTCTTTATTCTCTCGATAATCCTAATTCTGTGTCTTCACCTTTACCTGTTTCTCCATCTAATTCTTCTCATTCCTCACCCATCTCTTCATCTAACTTGCCTTTTGTGTCAGTTTCTTCCATTCCTGCTGTTCTATCTTCTTTTGATCAGTCCTCTTCTAATGATGCAATTCCTGATGTTTCCAATCCTAGTCCTGAACCTAATCTTGTTCCCATTCAGTCACAACATCCCATGATTACTAGGTCCAAGAATGGAATTTTTAAGAAAAATGTTTTTTCTACCAAGTATCCTCTGCCCATGGCATTAACTGCAAACCATACATCTGAACGATCTTGCTACACTAAGGCTGTCAAAATACCACAGCGGAGAGATGCTATGAATTCTGATTTCACTTCATTACAGCAACAAGGAACAAGGCAGCTTGTCCTTTTCCAATCTGGTATGAATGTTGTGGGATGTAAGTCTGTGTATAAACTTAAGAAAAGTCCAGATGGTTCTATAAGCGGGTATAAGGGTCATTTAGTAGCAAAAGGCTACCTCCAGCAGCCTGGTGTTGACTTTATTGAGGTTTTCAGTCCAGTAGTAAAACATACAACTATCGAGGTTGTGCTTTCCATTGTATTGTCATTTAATTGGCCTCTGCGGCAATTGAATGTAGAGTGTGCTTTTCTACATGGGGAATTGAAAGAGGTAGTTTTAATGATACAACATTGGGGATTTGTTAATCCTACTTTTTCTACTGTTGGAACAGTCTCACGTTGAAAAAGTGAGGATTAAAACTTGTGATTATATATCAAATGGGTTCAATCCACATACATCCACTCATGTATAAAAGAGACATTTGTTAGACCAAAAATAACCCACAAATGAAGAAAGTGTTGAAATAGTCCTATATTGAAAAAGAGAGGATTGAAACTTGTGATTATGTATAGATAGATCTATCCACTTAAAACTAATTGATTTTGAATTAGATGTCCATATTTCAACACCTACTCAAGTCTACAAAATAATTAAGTCTACTTATAGACTAAGACAAGCACCTAGAGTATGATATGAAAAATTTACAACCAAGTTGCTGGAAATTGGTTTCACAATTGTTGAACTTATTAGAGTAGTGTGTGTGTTGAGTCATGTAATAGGGTAAACGAATATCCAATTATATATCTAATCCTATATATATGTAATCCCTAGATCTATAGCAATACACATTTTCTTTGTCTCTCCACATGGTACCAAAGCAACCAGGGATAAAACCCTAACCGTCGACCACCTCAGTCCACATTTTCGACGAGCTCCGACACTGATGATCCAGTTTCTGCCACCTCCGGCATTGGTGACTGTCCCTACCCTTTCCTTTCTCCTCTCCAGTGCCATCAGTCCTCTTTTCTCTTTCCTCCGCCCTTAGTAGCCACCACCAGGGTCTGCTCCGCCATCAGCGGGCCTCCGACGGCCCTCCCTTGCCGTTGACAGGCCTCCGACGGCCCTGATCTGCTGCCAACAGGCCCTGTAGGGCCTGGAAACTCACTGACAGACCTTCCCCAGGTCTGACTAGTGCTATTTTTTGGGGGTTTTGGTCTCCGACGAACTCCGATGTTAAGTCTCTTCGTTACACATGTAACCAGTGCATCCAAAGGTACTCCTAACTCCTTTTGATCGTGAATCGTGATTGATGCTGCTATACAGTTCATGAAAAGGACTGTTTCTGTCATTATCTACTACTACTAAGGATGGTTATTATCTTCCACCTATCTACTACTCTGTTAATCAAATTGAAGTGTTATCTACTTTGTAGTTCCTCTTAAAATTATCATATTCAGATCTGAGTTTTATAAAAACTATGGCTTTTAAAGATGAGTTTGTTAAGAATTTGAGTGACACTTCAGCAAACCTTGATGGAAAGAACTAATTGACATGGACACAAAGTTTTGAAACCTTTCTAGCTGCTCACCAGAAACTTAAACACCTTACACAGCCTCCACCTGATGTGAAGGATAGTACTTTTGAAGATTGATATACCAATGATTCAGCAGTTATCTCATGAATGTTGAATAGTATGAAGTCCTCTATTGCTCGTAGAGTGATGTTTGAAGTAAATATGGGATACCGTGAAAAAGATGTATAAATATGAATAAAATATTTCCAATGTGTTTGAAGTGTATAAGCAGATCTTCACATTGAAAATGGATGTCAGTTCAAAAACACTTTACTTCACTGAGATTTCTCCTTGAGGAGCTTGACTTGTATCAGTCATTGACATCAGATATTACTATGATGCGTCGATATTGTGAGGAGCTTTCAATTGCTGCATATCTATCTGGTCCGTTCGGGTCAGGTTCTTGATCTAGATTCTACTCCCAGCCTAGAAAATACCTTTGCTCGAGTTCTTCGTATCTCTACTGATACATCCACGACTACATCAAATCATTCAGCTATGGCAACCACTAAGAGTTGTGGTCGTGACCGCAGTTCTGGCAGAGGAGGAGGTCTAAGATGGACGAATGGTAGAGGTCGTATTCCATGTGAGCACTGTGATCGCACTAACCACAGATCTGATTGTTGCTAGGAGAAATTTGAGAAACTTGATTGGACATAAGTTTCTACAGAAGTACAAGACACATCTTCAGCTACTTCTACTGTTAGTGCATCGCCAGTGACACTTTCTCAAGAGGAGTATACCCAATTTTTACAGTTTAGAGAGAGCTAATCTTCTGTAGTTGTGACTTCTCATGCTACTACTTTCACGTCAAGTATTTCTAGTTTATTTGCTTCTAAGGACAGTTTTTGGATTATTGATTCAAGAGTATCCTCACACATGACAGGTAGTCGTAACTTTTTTTCTCGCATATCCCAATTATCCGACAATAGATCAGTTTCCATTGCAAATGACAGAACTTATCGTGTGTTTGTTTGGATAAGACATAATTCGTGTCACGTCTCAGTTGACACTAGACAAAGTTCTGTATGTACCTGAATTCCTAGTTAACCTTTTGTCAATTAGTTCCATTACCAAACATTTTAATTGTTCTGTAACTTTCTTCCCTTTTCCCTATACCTTTCAGGACCTACAGACGGAGAAGAGGATTGGTTTGAGATGACACAAGTCAAGGAGTTTACTTGTTGGTCAAAGATGAGATATTTCGAGGCCTTGCATCATTGATTGCTACTGCAGATCAACCTATTATTTAACATCGTCGCTTGGGTCATCCTTCCCATCATAAACTACAACAAACTTTGTCATGAATGTCTGTTTCTCTTTTTTAATGTGAGTCTTGTGAGTTAGGTAAACACTATCATACTACCTTTCGTTGTCTTCATTTAGTTAAGAGTAAGAGTCTTTTTGAGTTAGTTCATTGTGATGTGTAAGGTCTGGTTAAAACATCTTTTGTGTCTGACTATAGATATTATATTGTGTTCATTGATGATTTTTCACAAGTATCATTGATTTACTTGTTAAAAGATAGAGTCAGTGTTCTTGATGTTATCAAAAAAAAAATCATGGAAATAAAAAATCAATTTTCTATTTGTCCCAAAATTCTCCATACTGATAATGCATTGAAGTTTACTTAAGTTAGTCTATGAAATTATTATGAATCTCTTGGTGTTATTCAAAAAATCTCTTGGCCTTATACATCTCAACAAAACGGTGTGACTGAATGCAAATATCATCATATCCTTGATCTTGCTAAGTCTCTCATGCTTGAAATGTAGATTCTCAAATATCTGTAGTCTGATGCAGTATTAGCAGTTGTTTATCTCATCAATCGTATGCCATCCACCCTACTTGTGGAGGAAATTCCCCTTAAACGGCTACGTCCTAATGTAGATATTTTTCCTCTTACTCCTTGAATGTTTGGATGTGTTGCCTTTATTCAGGATTTGACCCTCAATCTGAAAAAGCTTGCTTCTAATCTATTCGGTGTGTACTTTTGGGATATTCTCATACTCAATGTGGTTATCATTGTTATATTCCTGTTACCTAGAAATACAAAGTCTCTGCTGATGTTAATTTTCACGAAGAATAGTATTTCCTTAATAGTACTCCATCCTCACATGATAGTGTCCCTTTACCTTACATTGTGGAGTCTAGTGGTACTAATGATACTCCTACAGGTGAAGAGGTGTCAAAAACTTTACAAGTGTATCAACGACGGTTACGTCCCCTCACAACTACATCTTTTTCACCATCTGCAGATCTGCCACTCACAGACCTTCATTTTCCCATTACCATTCGGAAAAGTACACACGACCCCACAATCCATCTTATTTCCCACTTTATTAGTTATCATCATCTTCCTACTTTTCGTACGTTTGCCTTATCTATTGTCTCTGAATCACTTCCTAGGAACTACCTAAAGGCACTTTTACTGCCCCAGTAGAAAGTAGCACTGTATGATGGAATGGATGCACTTATGTCTCGTGGGACATGGACTTTGGTGTCTAGGTCGAAGGGAACAAATGTTGTTTCCTACAGATGGGTATTTGCTATTAAATACAAACATGATGGTAAGATAGACAGGTACAAAGCTCGTGTGGTGGCACGAGGTTTTACACAGGAGTATGGCATTGATTATCTTGAGACATTCTCCCCTATTATACTCTCCATTGCCATCAACAGGTCTTGGAAAATCTATCAACTTAATGTCAAGAATGCTTTTCTATATGATGATCTTGTAGAGCAGGTGCAAATGGAGCAACCTCCTGAGTATGTTGCTCTGGAGGAGAATAGGTGTGTCTACTTAGGAAGGCCATCTATGGGTTTAAATAAAGTCCACGTGCCTGGTTTGAGAAGTTCAACAACATTGTGACTACTTGTGACTTCCACCGGTGTGCTGTAGATTATTCTGTATTCTATAGACAGACAGATAGTGACTGTGTAATATTAGCTATGTATGTGGATAATATTTTAGTGACAGGTAGTGCTCTTACAAGAGTTCAGGAAACAAAAAGATCATTTGCAAAAATACTTTGTGACCAAAGACATAAGTAGACCTAAGTATTTCTTGGGCATTGAATTCGCCTATACTAGAATTAGAATGACTTTATCACAGATGAAATATACACTGGATCTGTTGCACGAGACGGGTCTCTTGGAGTATAAGCCAGAAACTACTTCATTTGATCAAAGTTTAGATTTCTAGGACAGTTCTTCACCACTATTGAAGGATGCTTGCAGATACAAGTGACTTATTGGGAAGTTGATTTATCTAACTGTGACTAGACCAAACATTGCATTTATTGTTGGGGTGCTTAGCTAGTTTATGCAAGAACCAAGGAGAGTGCATTGGTTAGGAGTCCTACGAGTCTTGGCTTATGTTAAAAAGACTCCTGGAAAAGAAATCGTTTACAAGAAAAATGGTCATTTGCTCATTAAGGCCTATTTAGACTCAAGCTATGCAGGTAATAGAGGAGATCGAAAATCTACTTTTAGATTTTGCACCTATGTTAGGGAAAATCTGATCACGTTGTGCAGTAAAAAGCAGAATATTGTTTCCCGATCTAGTGTTGAAGCTAAGTGTAGATCTATGACTCAAACTGCTTGTGAAATAATGTGATTTCCCTCTTTTCTGATAGATCTAGACCTTCTTATTACTGCACCTATGTCTATGTACTGTGATAACCAAGTAGTCGTCTATATTATTAACAATCCTACTTTCCATGAGCATACCAAGTATGTAGAGATAGATTGTCATTATGTCAGAGAGATAGTGATGAATGGGATTATCTCTACTCCATATACTAAGTCATTTGATCAACAGATATCTTTACTAGAGAACTTAGTGTTAGTATTTATGAGTCTCTTTGTAATAAGTTGGATATGATAGATATATACGCTCTAACTTGAAGGGGAGTGTTGAACTTATTAGAGTAGTGTGTGTATTGGGTCATGTAATATGGTAAATGGATATCTATTTATATATCCAGCCCTCTATATATGTAATTCTTAGATCTATAGCAATACACACTTCTTTTCTTTCTCTCCACATCTATATTAGCTTTAGATTCATCTTTATTATTGTATTGTCATGGTTCCATCAAGTGGTTCCTATTACTATATGTTGATGGCATTATTCTTACCGGTAATTCTCCCACATTTATCAATGACCTAATACGTGAGCTAGGTTCTGCTTTTAAGATGAAAGACTTGGGAAGTATATCTTATTTCTTGCGCATTTCTGTCCATAGAACTTCTCAATACTTGGTCCTTCATCAGTCCAAATACATTTTGGAATTACTTGAAAAGGCTGATATGATAGGTTGTGAACCATGCTCGTTTCCTGCTACCATTACTAAGCTTGGTCATCATACTTCCTCACCACTTCAGGATCCATCTTTATATATAACTATAAAAGCCTGGTAGGTGCATTACAGTATCTCAAGGCACCTACCTAGTGAACATCATTTTGTGGCTGTCAAAAGGATCCTACGTTTTCTGAAAGGCACAATATACGTTGGTTTGAACTTTTTTCTGGGGAAACCATCTCTTTCAGCATTTTGTGACGCTGTCTACGCAGGTTGCCCTGTGGACAGGCACTCCACTAATGGTTATTGTGTTTTTCTTGGTCGGAATCAAGTCTCCTGGTGTGCTAAGAAGCAAAATACAGTCTCCCAATCATCCACAGAAGTTGAACACAGGAGCCTAACTCACACTGCAGCAGAATTATGTTGGCTGTGTTCATTATTGAGAGAGCTCACAATTCCTCTCGACACTGCCCCAGTTCTCTTTTGTGACAATGTTTCTGCGATTGCCCTCGGCTTTAATCCTGTTTTTCATGCACGCACTAAACATATACAGGTAGATTTTCAAAATTGCTCGCAAGCAGATCCAAATTAAATAGGTGTCTACAATTGACCAAGTTGCTAATATTTTAACCAAGGGCTTACAGCCCAAGAGAGTCAGACATCTGCAGCCCAAGCCGGACCTCTGTGATATGAGGTCCATCTTAAGGGAGGCTAATGACAGTTCAGCTAATTGTTAGCTAGTTACGATTCTGTTTGCCTGCTGGACTGTAACTAACCAATGTACTCTATATAAATAAATGAGTAGTAGATAGCAGAAGGGTTCGAGAATGCCCATTCTGTTCTACCACAATTATTCTTGTCTTCTGTCCTATGTGATTCCTATCTGCATACGGATCAAATTGACCCCAAAAAAAAAACAAAAAAAGGAAAGAAAGAAAAGAAAACAAGAGACCAGAGAGTGATAAGTGAAGTTTCCATCGTCTCTCTCCCATTACCTCGACGTGGAGGAAGGCGGGGATGGAGCAGCAGGCGAGAGAGGAGAGGATGGACACCCCCACGGCCGGTGGAGCTCTGGAAACCTCGCCCTAGGATTCGGAGGAGCATGGTGGGAGAGAAGATTCGGGGTTTATCTAAAGAGTGGCGAGCAGGGGAGACCGGACCGGGTGCGTGTGAGTAGGAACAAGGCAGAGAACCGCCACCTGGAGGCGAGTGAGTGCACCTAAATAAACATGCAGAGCAACTAAATAATGTGTCTCAAAGATGGACTGCAGCTTAACTTTCAAATTACACGGGGTCTTTGATGTAAAAGGGACGGCCCTGTAGGAACCGCCGAGGAAGTGGGACGAGGTGGCTGCCGTCCCCATTTCCCCGTGTAAAAGGTTGGGGGGTTTTTTTTTTTTTATAGAAAATTTTCCCCTGAAAAAAAAACTGCTCGTTTTCCTTGCAACCCACGGCCACAAGCTTTGGCACTTGCACGTTGAAACAGGTGTGTGCCACATCTGTTGGAGATCTGTTTGCAAATCTGGTGGTTGGTAGGTAGATTTTGTCTGCTGTTTCAAGGGTGGAGTTTGGAGGAGTTGAGGGGTAAAAGAAAAAAGTCGCGATCTTATTAATGCACTTTTATACGAGCTTCAGAGGTCCATGGTCATCACGGTTTCGGAGAGACGAAGGCTGTAGTTTTTGTTTCTGAGGTCGTTTTCTGAGTACCCAATTCGTCTTTGGTCGGTTCCTGGTCAAAAGTTGGATTTTTTTTCTCTCTCTCTCCGTTGCTCATCAGAATGCAGAATTGATGTAGTAGACGTCCTCCAGTTGTTTGATGGTTGGTTGGGAGATTCTTGGCTTAACCGAGAATTTGAGATCTGGGTGCTTTTCCATTTATGTTGAGGTTATTGAAAAGTAGCAGCTTTATTCATGGTTCTTGGATCCAGTTCCAGAGATCTGCTTCATTGCTTTAATCCATTATTCATAGGGCATTCTTTATTTTGTCAACCCAGTTGAAATTGTGGTATAAGGTCTGAGGAGACAGTCTTGGATCTCTACACCTGAAATTACTGTTCCTCTTGAACAATGACTTCAGAAAGAGGCATTTCTGGTGTTGTAGTGACTCGTAGGAAGCTTCCATTCATTTTGATTTCTGTAGCAGGGCTGGCTATATTCCTTATCATTGCATCGGAGCTTCTTGTTTCTTACCCCATCAGCTCCAATATTCACGAGTATGTGCTTGGCTCTTATTTCACGAAAAGCTCAACTGTTGTCCCAGAACCTTCTTTCACAAGTGGTAGTGGCGAGATAGATCTGGTACCGAACAAGGTTTCTGAAAGCCCCATTATTCAGAATGGTACCGAACAGACAGGGATCTTTTGGCCTTCTCCTGCTCTTTTCTCTAATTCATCTGAGAATACATTCGCTTCCGGGAACCCAACATTTTCATCAAGCGTTTTCGATGGTTCTGGGAAGAATAAATCTGGTAAGCTGCTTTCAGTCCCAAGCATTATGTTCTGTTTTCCTGAGCGAACTTTAAAAAGGCACAATTTTTTCCTTATTTGGTTAGTTATCGATGTAGAATTCCACAAAGTGTCCTTTTGCATGGTTTTGATCAAATACCATCCAAACAGAACTCCAAGAATGCCACAACCTACAAGCCAATGTAGTTGTTATTGTTGACAATGATGCAAAATAGAGTTAAATTGCGGGAGGACATTATGGTTAACTTTGATGGTGTAGGAATTGAACAATGTGATTTTAAGACAATAAACCACGCAAAGCTGGCTGGCTTCAAGCTGGTATGGAAAAGGAAATTGGAGGACTTGGACCTTACATTACTATTTTATTATGTCCATAAGTGCACTTGCTTCTCTTTGATGCCTCATGTAATGTTCTTATGGTTAATGCTTCTATTCTTATGTATTGGGTATCTATAGAAATTTAAAACAGACATTTATGTATTTGTGCCAGTGAAGTCATTTTACGTTGAACTGCAGTGCTGTCACTTTACGTGAAGATATTATGTGGATATCTTAGTGATCATTCAATTAGTTTTTGGAGTTTAGCCAAATGTGCATGGCATATGGAAAGTGATAGA
>JAMKQA010070082.1:0-17554 GCA_024699735.1 Posidonia australis | reverse complement strand
TACGTCAAGGTAATCATTTTGTTCAGGAATACTTCACATTTCTGTATGCTTTGTTGGATGAACTTGAGATATATCACTCCTTGGCTGGTGACATTACTCAGATGAAATAGTACCATGAAGAACTTATTGTAGCCATCAACTTATTTAGCTTGAACCTAGATCTCAGCACCCAAATTTAAGGATAGATCTTAAGTGCCTATAGTGTTCCTAATTTACAGACCACTTTTGCTAGAGCTTTACATATCTCTACAATCACATATCTGTATTCGAAGTGTATGAACAGTTGTTCACCTTACGTCAAGGTAATCATTTTGTTCAGGAATACTTCACATTTCTGTATGCTTTGTTGGATGAACTTGAGATATATCACTCCTTGGCTGGTGACATTACTCAGATGAAATAGTACCATGAAGAACTTATTGTAGCCATCAACTTATTTAGCTTGAACCTAGATCTCAGCACCCAAATTTAAGGATAGATCTTAAGTGCCTATAGTGTTCCTAATTTACAGACCACTTTTGCTAGAGCTTTACATATCTCTACAATCACATATCTGTATTCGAAGTGTATGAACAGTTGTTCACCTTACGTCAAGGTAATCATTTTGTTCAGGAATACTTCACATTTCTGTATGCTTTGTTGGATGAACTTGAGATATATCACTCCTTGGCTGGTGACATTACTTAGATGAAATAGTACCATGAAGAACTTATTGTAGCCATCAACTTATTTAACTTGAACCTAGATCTCAACACCCAAATTTAAGGACAGATCTTAAGTGCCTATAGTGTTCCTAATTTACAGACCACTTTTGTTAGAACCTTACATATCTCTACAATCACGCTTGTTCCAATCTTAAATTAGTCAGCCATGGCAATTACATGGGGTTGAGGACATGGTAGCTCCCAAGGGGGAGATCGTGGATGCACAGAGACCAAAGGACGTTTTCGATACTCACACTGTGGAAAGATGGGACATCATATAGATAAGTACTGGGATGTGATTGACTGACCTTTGATAGCAAATGTTACTACAAAGTCACTACTTGTCACTTCTACCAACAAGGAGCAGACTGCTACCATTTCTTAGACTGATTATGAACAATTCCTCCAAGTAAAGGTTACTGACTCTACTGCCACTACTTTCCACGCTACTTCCTCAGGTACTATTGCCTTCCTGGCCTTCAAGGATACCTCCTAAACCATTGACTCAGGTACCTCCCTCCAATATGTCAGGTACAAAAAAGTTTTTTACACATTTGTCTCAACTTTCTGATATTTTTTTAGTAACCATCGTTGATGATCATTCTTGTCCAATTACTGGAGAAAGAGTTGTGCAGGTCTTTTCTTAGTTTCTGCTAGAAAAAGTCCTATATGTACTTGATTTTCCTACTAACCTTTTCTTTATTAATGCTATTACAAAATAATTACTTTGTTATGTGACTTTTTCTCATTCCATTGTATTTTTCCAGATTTGCATACGAAAAAAAGGATTGGTTTGGACCGTGAACGAGACAATGACATGTACTTACTGGTCCATGATGATATACCATGAAGATTAGCATTTATGGCATCTGTTTCTTAGTCCTTCGTTTTATGGCACCACTAGTTAAGTCATCCATCACATCAGAAATTATAGTAGGCTTTGCCTTGGTCTTCAATCTCTACTTTTGATTATAAGTTACATTAGGCAAGTACCATCGTACTTCCTTTAAGTGTTTATGTCTTGTGTCGAGTCAAAATTTGTTTGAGTTAGTATATTGTGACACTAGGGTCCAACCAGACTCATTTGTGTTTGGTTATCGTTATTATATTATTTTCATTGATGATTTCTCATGAACTTTTTGAATATATTTACTTAAAGATCGTAGTTATATTTTTGATGTACTTAAAACCTTTGCTACAGAAATAAAGAATCAGTTTAATGTTACTCCGAAATACTTGTGCACAGATAATGCTTTTGAATTTATTCAATATAGTATTTAATCTTATTATACATCTCTAGGAATTATACAACAAACTACTTGTCCTTACACCTCTCAACAAAATGGAGTACAAACATAAGTATATCCTAGATGTCACACGCACCATCATATTACACATGAATGTTCTAAAATACTTTTAATCTGATGTTGTCACTGCTACATATCTCATAAATAGGATATCTTTTAGTCCATTAGGAGGTAAGGTCCCTATTTGACGTATTAGGCCCAATGCTGATCTTTTTCTTTTAATTCCTAGAGTTTTTTAGTGTCTTGCCTTTATTCAAGATTTCTTACATGTACTTGATAAATTGTCTCTTAGGTCCATCAAGTGCATCTTTATTGATTACTCTCGAGCTCAAAGGGGATATCAGTATTTTTATCCTCCCACCAAATGATATTTTGTATCTACCAATCTCACATTCTTTGAGTCTAAAGCTTGGTTTGATAGTGTTACATCTGATGTTGAGTATCTCCCTTTTCTATCCATTGTTGATCTACCTACCACAGGTGACCTTCAAGACATCACTGCAAATAAGGAGATGTTTCGTCCTTTATAGGTATATTGCCGTCACTAGTATACACAAGTGCCTCCAACGACAGAATCGTTCTCCTCTGTGAATGCAAATCCAGTTCTAGCTGATTTTAATCTTCCAATTGCACTCCGTAAGGGTACCTATTCTTCCATTACTGATCCAATTTTTAATTTTGTTTCTTATGATTTTCTTCACTTTGTTTTCCATACCTTTTCCTCGTCTATCACCTCTAGAGTCTATTCCTAGGAATTATCAAGAGGCCTTGCAAAATCCTAGATGAAAGGTAGCTATGGATAAAGAAATAGCAACATTATCAGCTCGCGGCATTTGAGAGTTAGTGACTCACCCTGTCATAGCCACTATAGTCACCTACAGATGGGTTTATATAGTGAAGTACAAGGCAAACAGCACAGTTGACAGATATAAAACTAGACTGATTGCTCAAAACTTTACTCAGACTAATGGCATAGACTATGCAGAGATATTCTCATCTATTGCCCACCTTAACTCCATTAGAGTATTATTGTCTATTGCTATTGTTAGAGTTAGCCCACCTTCCACCGGCCAACCCTCTAGCTATTACCGTCTCTGGTAGCTTCAGTCGCCCTTTCTACCACCGCCCAGGCCTTCTAAGCCTTCTGCTGGCGTCGTCCACCCTTCCTAACCCCTCCCCAATCGCCAGCAGCACCTTCCAAGCCTTCCAGGCCTCTCGTCAGCGCCATCCAGACTCTTCTGGCATAGCGCATGTCAGGCCGCCAGTGAAGGCCTCCGTCCATTCTAGTCCTCTTGTAAGGGCAGTTTGGCCTTTCTCATGCTATGATTAGTTAGTTCAGGCCATGTTCTAGGCCTCCCGTTGCCTCCAGTCTCCGTTGTGTGTGACTACAATCTAGTTCATACATTTGTTTTTTTTTTTCCAGATCATATATCGATATTATTCTTTAGTTTCAATCTAGTATGACCTCCAGTGAATCATTGGTTAAGCATATGAGTGGAACATCTGAGAAACTCTCTAGTCTAAACTATCTTCTTTGGTTCCAGTGTTTCGAAACATTTTTCTTGCACGTAGGAAGTTGAAACATCTTACCCATCTACCTCTAGTTGTCAAGTATGACACATATGAAGATTGACTATTAGATGATGTAACTATTATTACATAGATGATAAACAGTATGGAGTCTTTAGTTGCACAAGAAGTTATGTTGTTACGACCAGCAAAGAAGATATAAGACACCTTATGCCTCACATATGACCATGAGAAAAATATATTTTAGGTGTGTGAGATATATGAGCAATTGTTTGCTCTATACCAAGGAGATCGGTTTATTCAGGAGCACTTTACTGCCTTTCGTATCCTAGTTGGTGAACTTGATGTGTATCAACTGTTGACAGTTGATATCATGAGATTGCGTCAATATCGTGAAAAGCTGGCCATTGCAGTATATCTATCCAACCTAAATCCAAAACTCAGCTCTCAAATAAGGGGCCAAGTTTTAGATGCAAACGTCTTTAATTTACAGACTACTTTTGTGAAGGCCCTCCGGGTTTCCACAGTCACATCTACTATTGTGCCAGAATAGTTTGCAATGGCAACAACACGTGGTTGTAGTGGTTCTTGGGAGGAGGTCGTGGACAAGGAGATACAAGTGAACGTCCACAATGTTCACACTATAGACGGTTATGGCACAAAGTAGAGAAATGTGGGATATTGTTGGTCTACCTCAAACTACAAATGTCATCACCGAGTCGCCCATTATAACTTCTACTAGAGTGGAGTAGACCTTCACAATGTCACAGGTTGACTATGAGCAGCTAAAAGTCACTGACTCCACAACCACAGCTACCGAACTATTTCCTTAGGTACTAGTGTCCTTCTTGCATCCAAAGATTCCTCCTGGATCATTAATTCCGGTGTCTCCTCGCATATATCAGGTACACGAAATTTATTTACTCGTTTATCTCAGTTATCTGATATTCGATTTATGGTAATTGTCGATGGCCGAACTTATCTGTCTTAGGTGAAGGGGTTGGGTAAGCCTCTTCACAATTGTCTCTTGAAAATATTCTTTTTGTTTCTAATTTTCCTGTAAATTTGTTGTCTATTAGTGCCATTATGAAACAATTACGATGTTATGTCGCCCTTTCCCTTTTTTATCGTACTTTTCAGGATTTGCAAACGGAAAGGAGGATTGATTTGAAATGTTAGCGAGAAAATGATATGTACATGCTGATAAATGATAATATACCTCAAGGATTAACGTCTGTGGTATCTACGTCTAAGTCATCATCCTTGTGACATTACCGGTTGAGTCATCTATCTCATCAGAAACTTCAACAGGTCTTGCCATAGTGTTTAATCTCGCGTTTTAATTGTGAGTCGTATCAGTTGGGTAAGCACCACCATGCTTCTTTTAAAAATTTGCATCTTGTGTCGAGTTTGTATGCTTTTGGGTTAGTCCAGTGTAATGTCTAAGATCCTGCTAGCGTTCAGTCAGATCATAAGTATTATATAATTTTTATTGATGATTTTTCGAGAATGTCCTAGGTATATTTGTTCAAGGATTGTGGTCACATTTATGATGTACTAAGAACTTTTTTGGCAAAAATAAAAAATCAATTTGATGTTACTATAAAATTTTTACACAATGACAATGCTCTTGAGTTTCTTCAGTCTAGGATTATCTCTTATTGTACTTCATTAAATATTACATTACATATCGTGTTCTCACACCTCATAATAAAATAAAGTTGCAAAACACAAGCATAGACACATTAGATATTACTTGCACTTTTATGGTTCATATGCGTGTCCTAAAGTAGTTGTAGTCTGATGCTGTCCTTACAGCTACCTACCTTGTGAACAGAATGCCTTTTGTTCCTCTAGGGGTTGAAATCCCTCTTCGACGTCTCAAACCTGAATCCAATCTATTTAGCTTACCTCCCAGAGTGTTTGGGTGTGTAGCCTTCGTTTAAGATCTCTCACCTAGTCTAAATAAGTTGTCTCTAAGGTCCATTAAGTATGTGTTTGTCGGATACTCCAGAACTCAGAGGGGGTATCAGTGCTTTCATCCTCCTATCTGGCCGTATTTTGTTTCTGCAGATGTTACTTTCTTTAAGTCTATGTGTCACTATGATAATTCCTCTTCCAATGTGTCAGTTCCCCTTCCATTCGTTGTTGAATTACAGGATGTCAATGCCTAAGGTGGTTTTACTGTGCAACAAAAAGTCACTCGTCTCCTACAGGTTTATCAGAGACGCCAGCATACACCAGTGCTTCTCACTACTAAACCATCCTCTTCTACAGACGTAAATTCACCATCCAATTCTTCCGATCTTCCCATTGTCCTTTAGAAAGGTACTCTAACTTGTACAGCTCATCCTATTTCACATTTTGTGTCTTATAAGTCTCTGCACTCTCGTTTTTAAAGTTTTGCCTTGTCTCTCTCTTCTGAGTCTATTTCTAGGAATCATCAGGAGGCACTGTCCCTTCCTTATTGGAAGGTTGTTATGGATGAGGGAATAGCTACATTGATTAGTCATGGTACTTGAGAGTTAGTGACCCACACTGTTGGGGTTACAGTAGTCACCTGCAAATGGATCTACTCTATTAAGTATAAATCAGATGGCAACATTGATAGATACAAGGCCAGATTGATAGCTCGAGACTTCACTTAGACATATGGCATTGACCATACAGAAAGTTTTTCACTAGTTTCTCATCTTAATTCTATCAAGGTCATTGTCTCTAACTATCAACCACTCTTGGGAGGTATGTCAGTTGGATTTTAAGAACGCTTTCTTATATAGAGATTTGACTGAGTCTGTCTAAAAAAGGCGATCTATAGCCTCAAATAGAGTCCTAAGGCATGGTTTGAAAAGTTCAGTCGGATAGTTCTAGCAGGTGGTTTTCAGAGGTGTGTTGTTGATCATTCTGTAATATACAGAAGAATTACTGTAATGCCCCGATCCCGGACACGCTACCAAATCACAGTATCCTAAGCATAATTACACAAAATTACAGAACAAATAGAACTGTAACTAAGACTCACCTTCAGCATCACGATGTGCGGCTAGAAGCTCCAACTCCTGCACCGGAACTCGACTGCACACGGTCTGCATCTGAAAACCAAATAGTATGCGTGAGTGACATCTAAGTCACCCAGTACGCGCTCTAAAACACACAACCACAAACAAAACTCGGCAAAACCAAAAGAAACTCGTTTCTTATTACTTTGCAAAAACTTGATTTTCTCCTTTGAAAATCATACTTTCTTTTATTAAATAATCACTTGGGAATTCAATCCCAAAACCAAATTCTTTTTCAAAAAACATATCTCTTTTCTTTTCCCAAACATCTTGGAAATTTGTTCCAAGATCACATTTTCTTCTTACAAAACATTCCTTTACATTTCTTTCAAAAACCTTTTAGAAATTCATTTTTCCAAAACATTCCATTTTCGATGCTGGGGATTTCTTCCCAAAACACACTTTTCAAATGCACATTCTAACCAGATCCAGTCTAAAACACAATGCCCCATTGGGCTCAAAATCAAATCATAAACATTGTCTGGCAACTGGTTAAAACATCATCATTTCTTTTCAGGATTTTAGGACCATTTCACAAGTCCAATCCTGACCAAAACACATTTCTCTTTCTTTATTCATTTCCATTTTCTTTACTGTTGTTACCACCAAGCACACAAGCAGTAGGCGAGAACATCCTTCCCCTAACTTCCTGTACTGCCGCGATGAGACTCCCCGTGCGGGATGTCACCGCCCCAGCCAACCGGCCTCAATTTCATTTTCATAAGTGTACGGGGATACGACTCTGTCTGACACCCCAGTCGGTGACCCGAACAACTAGGTCCAATGATCCAAGTTCAGCCTACACCGTCGGTGACCCGAACAACTAGGCTTAAAAGCCCAGGCTCAGCCTACACCGCTACGAGTTCGGTGACCCGAACAACTAGGTACAACTACCCAGGCTCATCCTACACCGACAGTGACCCGAACAACTAGGCTCAAAGGCCCAGGCTCAGCCTACACCGGCTCAAGCTCGGAAACCACAATCTTGTTCATAACACATTATTAGTGTTCCATTTCAAAACTCTTTCCAATTTTTCAAATACCATTTTCCATTTCATTTTTTCCGTTGCAGGACTTTGTTTCCTTACAACACTTGACCCTCCACTGGGGTCCCAACTTAAGCCATCAAAACCACATTTAAAACCAAAAATTGGGTCTCAAACCCAAAAACCACACAAAACCATCTTTTCATTCATTTGTAGGGTCAAGACCCAAAACCACACCTAAATCCATTTGTTTGGGGTTCCACATGCCTCCATGTTGTTACACGGGGCAAACAACATTCACATAAACCCACCATACAATAACAACCACTTAACATTCATTAAAAATCACAATTTAACCTCTCAAAAATAGGACAAAAACGACATACCGAATTTTCAATTTGGTATTCCGAAATTTCCTGTTTCGGTCGACCGGAAGATTTCGATCCACCGAAACCCTACGTTCTGGCTTAATCTGCTAGGATTTCGGCATACTGAATAAATTCGGTATACTGAATTCCTTGCAGGCAGGGCACACTCTGTTCCACAACGATAAAGGCATTGCAGGAATGTTTAAAACATATAGTCAAAGGTATGATAGTCCAAATTCAACAACATGTAGAACTGAAAAGTCGAAGCAGAAGACTATCAAAAGTATGTTTGAAAATGCTAGAGAAAAAATTGATTAAGTTGTGGCCAAATACATGTTTTTTAATGCTATCTCAGCGAATACTACAAAAGGACTGTATCTACAACATATACTTGATTTAGCGGCCAAAGAAGGTACGGGAGTAAAAGCACCAACTAATTATAATATAATGAACAAGTATCTTAAATCAGAAAAGGAGGAATTAGAAAGCTACATTGACAGTTTGAAACGACAATAGCCAACCTATGGGATCACTATTATGTGTGATGGTTGGACAAGCACTACTAGGAAACAAATTATCAACTTCATGTTCTACTGTGGTAGCCGCACAATTTTTTTAAAGTCCATTGATACTTCTGATGTTATCAGAGATCATAGATATCTCCATAAACAAATAATAAAAGTCATTAAGTAAGTGGGACTGTCAAATGTGGTTCAGATTGTCACCAATAATTGCAGTAATTTCAAAAAAGCTGGTAAAAAAATTATGTCTAAGTATCCTATCTATTGGACATCATATGCTGCTCATTGTATTGATTTGATACTTAAGGACTTTGGTAGGACAAAATTAGTGGAGAAAACTATTAGAGACGCAAAGGCTGTAACAGTTACATTATTTAATTCACAAGTCTGGTATAAATATCAAGAGAGTGATACTCCAATTGACAGAAAAATAAATTCTATAATTAATAGTCAGTCTTTTTGGGAAGATGCTCGAAAGGTAGTAAACATAATGAAGTCGGTTTCAAAAGTCTTTCGCTTGGTAAATAGTGATAAGAAATCTACAATGGGTTTCTTGTATGAGGCAATGAAATTGATGAAAGATGCTGTGAAAGATGCAACATACAGATCATCCAAAGGATACTTGAAGATTATCGAAGAAAGATGGTCCAACATGCTTCTTCACCCTTTACATGAAGTTGGTAAGTAGTTTAATATATATATTTATCTTTGTTGTAATTATATTTACATTATAATTGGTTGTTTAATTACTTTTCTTTATCAATGTAGCATACTATATGAATCCACGTACCAATACCATCATGATCTCGGAAATCGTACTGATTTACTATTTTCTATGAGATTGATAATAAAGAAATTAGAGCCAAATGTGAACATTCAAATAGAAGTGTTGAATGAAATTAAATACTTTAGAAACCAAATGTTCGGATTTAGAGATCCTCAAGCGATTCGTGGTCGTACTTCGATAACTCCAAGTAAGGATTTGTATATTATTTATTTTATTTCATAAAATTACATCATAATATGAGTAATACATTAATAATTTAATATCATATTTCAAGTGAATGGTGGATACTGAATGGAATAGATGCTCCAAATTTAAGAAAAATTGCAATAAAAATTTTATCTCAAACTGCCTCAGCTTCAGGATGTGAAAGAAATTAGAGCACATTTAATCTTATCCATACAAAAAAAAAAAACAAATTGGAAACTCAAAGATTAAATGATCTTGTGTTTGTACATTATAACATGAGGCTAAAAATAAAACATATCAGAAAAGGAGAAGATAAGGATCACTTCGACCCAATTGATTTGGCATATATATACAATGAGGACGAAGATGAGGATCCTATACTAGAGTGGTTGTAAGAAAATGGACAACCAGTACTGATGAAGAACAAGGTAGACCAAGTTCAAGAATTGCTGCTGAAATGGACATTAATGTTAAAGAATACATTAGTTCATCAGAACATTCTCGTAGTGGAATCTAGGTTTAGATGGTGAGAGTGATACAGACGATACCTCACAACCACCAGATGATGATGAAGGTGGTGACAGTGGAAATGCAACTCAACCTAGAACTGGAGACCTACGAAGAGAAAGTCAAAGACCGCTTAGTCCATTCACAGGAGAAGATGAATTCACAAATGCCACACAAGATGAACATCATAGAGCTCGACAACCATCAAGACCTGATCCTTTGCCATATCTTTATAAAAGAAAACCTCATAAAGACATAGCACGAGATTCAGATTCTTGGTGTAGTCATGCTAAGGGAAGTTTATTAGAATCATTTGATTCTCTGAATATCCATGATCCTACAGACCCTTATGACTACATTTCTTATAGAGATCATTCTTATGAGCAATCAGATTATACATCTGAAAGTGGATGGACGAGAACTTCATCTTCTTATATCCCAAGCTAACAAAGTGAATGGAATATGAGCTCCATCTTCAACTATCCACCACCACAAACAGAATATGAGCAACAACCTTATCAAGGTCCTTCAAGTCAAGATTACTTCCCTCAGCAGTCTTAACAAGTATTTATTGCACAGTATCCACTAATAGAATTCAGGATTCAACTGTCAATATCAAATTATCATTATTATATTATGAAATACCAAACATATTATAGCCATATGTCTTGGAACAACTATGTATTGTAGAGAGTCCCAAATTCGATAGCAAATTCATCGTGCCCACAACATAATATTGATGAACCAAGACATTCTTTCTTGTATTAAGCATATATGAGGTAACTTTTATGAGTATTTTTGTTTTTAAACATTTATTATGCATTTTTATCTATTATTTATGATTCAGAATATTTGTATTAAGTCCATATAATGTATTTCACTATGATACATGTTTAAAAAGTTAATCTAAGTAGTCTTAAATGTAGATTATTGTGTACTTTAACTTATTCTAAAGTTTCAAAGCAAAATTTGAATTTTTTTTTATTATTTCAATGAACTTCCGTAAATTTACCGTATTTCCACTGACATTTCTACCGATGTCCGACACGTTTACTATTTTTGTCGAACCGAAGTTCGATACGAAATCGATGTTTGGAACCATGATCCTTCCCTATACATACTCATCATGAGTGAAGTCAACTCAACTCAGCATTTCTTTTTGCATCGAGCAATAAATCCAATAAACTGATTTTTACAGAGGCATAAAGACATTTTAACCTCCAAACTTCATTGTTACTCTAGGAAAGAATCATATCCATACTAACTCCGGGATATCTTAGTAAGCATGTGATTAAATGCCTCAAAGGCTTGAATCATCTAAAATCTGTGCCCCTTGAATGAATGCCATTTGAAAGTCCCTAGTCATGGAATTCATCTAAAATCTGTGCCCCTTCACATGCTCCGCTAACATTTGGCCTTGATACACCATTAAGAAGGATATGACAACAATTACTTATGAGGGGGCTCGTTGGGAAAGAAATGGGCCCTTGACCTCACTATATCTTTCCCCATCCACATACACCAAGGGTTCATCAGATGTGGTCAAGCTGCAATATGAGTGAAGTAAACTCAACTCAGCATTTCTTTTTGCATCCTGCAATACCTACGAAATCCACTGTAACTGATATTTAAAGAGACATAAAGCCACTTTAACCTCCAAATTTCATTGTTATTCTGGAAAACATTTATGTCTTAAAACCCTCTCAAATATTCTGTGTGGATCATAGGTCTCTAGATCTGTCACATGGGTCTTTCAGCACTATGGCTTGTATTTCATACTATTAAAAAATTTACTGAAAATAATGATGTACAGTTCTCAATTGCTTCCCGCAGGTAGGCATGCTTTTTCTTAAAGATGGGCTTGATCTTTTGATGCATAGAGATCAGCTTTTCACACTGTTTAAGATAACCAAAACTTGTGTCTTTAGGAGTAAAATTTGCTGAAAATATTATGTACAGTTCTAAATTGATTCCAGCTGGTAGGCATACTTTATCTTAATGGTGGGCCGAACCTGGTATGGGGTTAACTTTTCCTCTTTCAAACCGATTTATTGCCACACCTATCTCAATCTTTCAATCCAACCATCAGGTACATTTTTGCCATAAAGCTTATGCATTTGATTATCATTTTAAATGTTATTTCGCATGAAGCGACTTTTGATTCAAGCATGTTCCATTATATTTAGTATTATGATTATGTCAAAATCTTAACAACGCGAGTATTAAAGAGGAGTGAAGCTTAAAGGGGGCAAACTAAGTCCACAAGGCTTCCATCAATGTAGGAGCCCTGTACCTGAGGGTCCATAGGTATGCAGCCTTACCGCCATAAGCAGAGAGCTTACTTCTGTAACCCACATATGTACATAGCCTTAACCCCATACGTCGAGAGGTTATTTCCACAACTCAAACCAGTGATCTCCAAGTAATAATGGAATTAAGCTTGTTGAACTAAAATTCCATAAAAATGAAACATGTAAAATTTGAAAAAGAAGCAGGAAGAAAGACAAACACATTATTAGAATTTTTATTTGGTTAAAAACCTGTAATGTTTGATGGCTGTGGATATCTAGTCAAAGGTCGACATAGATGCTCAAGTCTCCCTTCAGCTGAAATCCTTGCACTGTAGGATCTGCAATGGAAAATTCAAAACTATCACGAAATCATCTAGAATGAGCCCTGAAGAACTCCAATACAAAATGACATACCTTTGACGGGATAATACAATATCATCGTCATGTGACAGGAAACGAATTTTAGAAGAACTATGCAGCATACCCTTCCAAATTCCATAATGCAATTGACAAGCTATATTTCGGAATCTGACCCAACAACCATCATCTTGCAATTGTGTTATCTCTTTAAAGATTTCCTTGGAAAATATTCTCAATATTGTTCCAACATATGGGAATGCTTGCACTACCTCTCTTGATAGTGAAAAGGTTTCCACATGCAGGGGACATGGATTCTCCCCTTCAACATCTAAACTGCAAAACATGAGAAATCCTATGTTTTTTCCTATGTATATAAACAAATATTGCCATATGAATGATTAGGTAAAAAATTGATTATATGATTCAAGAAGAACAATTTGATCCCAAAATTAAGGACATGACATATTATCATGCAGTGGAACTATCAAGTCAAATGCTTCATTGAATCATCTAGTAAAACTAAAGTAGATTTTCCTAGCAACTTTGAAGTAAAAGACAAGAAGCAACCACTATTGAGTCCCATAAGAAGAAAATAATTACGAAATAATAGTCAGTTGGAAGAACAAAATCACATCAACATATGACCAAACGCAAAACATTGCATTGTGACACCTAAGGACTCTTCTACCAGTGCACTAAATCTGAAAGGTAGTTGGGAGGACCACTAACCATTGATTGAGTTCATCTACAACAACAAATATTACTCCAACATTGGGATGGCTGCATAGGAGATCGTGTAGGTCTTCCATTTGTTAAAGCGAAGTGGGTGAATGCCAACATCTTCATCTAGAGATCGTGTAGCAGTATTCAGAGTAGATCTCATCTACAAAAGATTAGTAGCTGCAAAGACCAGGTAGAAGAGATATATAAATAAAAGATGAAAACCATTAAAGTTCAAAGTAGGAGATTTCGTCTTTCTGAAGGTATCATCAAGTACAGGAGCAATGAGGTTTGGCAAATGAGAAAAATTCAACCCTCACTATATTGCAGGAGGGCTGGTGAAGTTACCTACAAGTTGGAGCTACTCCGGATCTATCAAGCGTGCATAGCATATTTCATGTCTCCATGTTGAAGAAGTGCTCGATGGATGCATCTCAGATGATACTAGTTCAGCCAGAATAGCTACAGAAGGACCTGTCTATGGTGAAGGATACCATTTAGACTCTTAACAAGAAGAAATGAGTCTTGAGGAACAAGGTGATTCTGCTTGTCCTTGTTTAGTGATGATATCATGGCTCAGAGGAAGCCACTTAGGAGAGTGAGGTAGACATTCATTCATGGTACCCATACCTATTCGCTTGAAGATGTAATTTCGAAAGCAAAATTCTTTTAAGGGGATAGGATGTAACACCTGAGGACTCCATAGGAGACACGTGGGTTCTATGTTTTAGTAGTCTAAAGTATTATAAGTTGTAAGTTTTGTTTTGAGATTTGATTCTCACTTGGCTGTATTTTTGGTGATTGAGTTGTTAGTCCAGTTAAGCAAATTGGTGTTTAATTATCTTTAAATGTAATATTCTTCTTGAAAAATCAACATGAAATTTGTCGATACTTTCCTCTTTGGATTCTCTATTTTGGTGAAAAATCATCGTGAGTTGTATGTTGCAGCCAATGTTATCGTTGAGCTGTTGTCGTCAAGTGCCACTATTGCAAGTGGCCACTACTAGGGATAGAGTTACTATGTTGTGCAGGCATGTGGATCGAGTTGCGATGAAGCGTACATGTCCTACCTTGGGATCCCTTCATTTATTTAATTCTGTGTATGGTTGTTGTGGTTGTACCTTGGAATTCCATGTAAGAATCCAATATTTTGGGATTCCATGTTGGAAATCTAACGTGTGTCAGCCAAAGGCTACGTATGGTAGATTTTTTAGTGAGAAAACCCTTATGTGGATTTAACGTTTTATGATTTCTCAAGTTATTTATAGTATATTTTATGTGATTTTACTATGAATTATTCTAAGTTTTGACACGATTTATGTTTCTATTGTAGTGCATGTAAATTTCGTAGTATTTAGGTATTAGTTTCAAGCAAGATATGCCCTAATTTCTTTGTAGTAAGCTGCAGTTGAGTTTGAAGGTGTTTGGTAATGTTTTGAGTTGATTTTTGAAATGAATTTAAAAAGATTTTCCAAAAGGGATTATGGAAAAAATGCATAAATTTTATAAAGATTTTGGGAAAAGATTTTCTGAGGTTTTGAGAGAGCAAAAGGTTAAAAAATTTTACCGACGAACCAAAGATGATTGATACTGCTGAATAATCGAGAGCCAAATGCCTAGGATAAGGTTTGTGTGACTTTGTCATGGTTTTGAAGGAATAAAAAATGTTGTAAGTTTATACTAACGGATCAGAGATGGTAGAGACCATTGAAAAGTCAAATACGAGTCTAAAGTTGAGGTTCCATTATTTTAAAAGACCAAAAAACCTTGGATGAGGGTCTACGGACCAAAAAACGAAAGATAAGGTTGGAATCGAAAGGACTGAATAGTCTGACCGACAAACCAAGGACGAGTGATACCCTTGGAGAGTCAAAAACTAGATAAATAGGCATAAGATCTCAGAAATTGTACTGACTAGACTAAGAGGTGAAAAATTCCTCTCGGTAGTCAAGTGCACCAATCCCCAAGGACACCGAGAAAGCAAACCCTATGTATGTGGTCCTTGTATAGAAAGGTTAAGGGTTTTTAAAGTATGAACTCAGGTCCAATGAGTCCCTGCATAGAGTGGCTTATCCGTAGTCATGTAGTGTACCTTAGCAATTACTTATGACTAGTGTTAGTCATTTGTGCCCAAGTGATTCGATAGGTTTTTAGACTAAGTGTGTGTGTGATTTAATTGAATTTGTACTGATTTCGGACTTGATCTAGTATAAAATAGTTATTTCAAGTGTGCATAAGAGATTTCAAAAAATACATGAGTTTTATGTTTAAAAAGAGGAAATGGGTTTTAAAAAGTATATTTAAAAGATTTTATGCTTATTTACAATAGTATATTGTAATGTTTGTAACTTAAAAAGATTACAATCTTGGTGTTGCCACAAAAGGCAATCGTGTTGGCTTAAAAGTCGAGTCTTAATAGCTTCAATTCTGGTTTCTTATTTTTTTATAGATGATAGGTATGTGTTGAGTGACTATTAGATGTCACTTACGTGTATTTTAATGATTTTTCTTGCAAGTACACGTATTGGAGCTATAGTCTAGTTTAGTGCATATAGCAGAAGTCACATAACCACACACCACTGATTTAAGATAGAGTTAGGATTAGTTTAGTTTAGTTTATTTATTTATTTAAATTCCTTGTATTTATTTTTGAGTTATTTATTTATTTAATAATGACTCTAAAAGTGTTCAGATTTTACACTATCGCGGTTGAGGTTGTAATCGAAATGGTAAGAGAGCACTAGATACACTAAGTACACTAGTTTAAGACATCCAGTCTAGTAACTCCTTAGGACTACATGACATGAGTCATTTACACTTGAATTGTTTTCTTGTGTGATTTGATGGTTACTTGCATAATGTCATTCAGAGGAAAAAGGAAAGGGAAAGGCTCCTACTTCGGGCTCAAGTGCCAACGAGAAAGATAGGTAGAGAGGAATGCAAGAGAAACTAAGGAGTATGGTGTATAAGATCACCCAGACTTTTGGAAAGAATGGCTATGGAAGGTTTAAAGGTAGCTATGGTTGAATTAACTGAATCATCTGCGTGCTTTGATTTTCAAATGAAGAGATAAACCCAATGAGTGTGAGACATGGGCGTTGAGGATTAAGAAGATTCTAGAAAGCACGCCATACCTAAAAGAGAATTTGGTATAATTGACTTCCTATTGGAGGACAACACCAATTAGTGGCGGAGAGCCACGCAACGCCTAAGGTTCCCTAATTCTAATTTACTGATATTTTCTTAGAAAGATTTTCGAGATGCTTTTTAAGAGAAATACTTCTCTAATCATGAGAGAAACAAGTTGAATAGATAATTTAAGAACCTACAGTAAGACTTAGGAAATTGATTCTTCTTTGTCTCTGAGTCTTTTGTAATGGAGATTGGAGAAAGACTAGTTAGATTAACTTTCCATTTCAATGTGATGACTTCATTAAAGAAGCATAATCTAACAAGAAAATACCTACAACCAATTGGCGATGTGTTGGGTAGCATGTGCTAAAAAAACAGTACTTGTAGAGTGCCTTATGAAAGACATGTGTTGTATGCGAGGAGCAAATATGGGTAAGTCAAAGTTCGTGATCTCTGCAACGAAGACTAACCACTCACTGGCAAAAGGTTGTGTCGGGTATATAATCAATGTGGTTGTTTTGTCCTTGTCAACTCTAAGAGTACATGATCTTCTAGTTATTTGTAAATACCTAGATGTCTTTTCCAAGAAGTTATCAAGAGTGCCCACCAAGGTCGGCCCGTATTTCTAAAGCTTCGTATAGGATGACACCTGCAAAGTTAAGAGAACTCAGGAAACAGTTGTAAGAGTTGCTTGACAAAGGAATCATCAGACTAAGTGTGTCACCTTGAGGTGTATCTATTTTATTTGTCAAGAAGAAGCATAATTCATTTCGACTTCGTATAAATTATTAAATATTGAACCAAATAATAGTGAAGAATAACTACACTTTGTCCAAAGTGGATGACCTATTTGACCAGCTACTATCAGCCTCAGTCTTTTTGAAGATCGACCTGAGTCTGGTTATCACCAGTTGAGGATCTGAGAATCAAACATCCAAAAGACGACATTTCAAATTTGATATGATCATCATGAGTTCTTACTAATGCCTTTTAGATTGACAAATGCACTAACCGCATTACTAAATTAGTTTATATTAGTATTTGTGGACGATGTACTAATTTCTCTCTAAATGTGGAAACTCATTAGATGCACATA
>JAMKQA010070081.1:0-11141 GCA_024699735.1 Posidonia australis | reverse complement strand
AAGAACTTGCTAAAGTGCAGATCTGTTCTCAGATTTCAGCACCAGAGTTTCTCCCAAAGGCTTGTTCTTGCAAAAGAAAGGTTCTCCTCTCCAAAAACCGAGTGTCCAGGAATGGTTGCTCTAGGGGTCCTTTTATAGTGGTCTCTAGGAAGGTTACAAAGGGGTCTTGCAAACGAAAAGCCTCGAATATTCGTTGGCACATTCGTTTGCAAGAGTAACAACCCGGAAGGTGGAAGGTCAACAGTCGCAGCTTGGTGCGCCAGTTTGGTGCACCATCTTGGTGCGCCAGGTTGGTGCGCCAGTCTGATCACAACGGTCTATTTTGGGCTCTGGCTAATGGGTTTGGGGCTCAGTTTAAAGGCTGATTACATCCAAAGCAACAAAGGGATACTCATTCCTGGGTCACCTCAAAATCGGGGTGTCTACACCATGCGTAACTAGAATCCTTACCCTTTCTCTGGCCCTGCATTGATTTGTGCATTTTATCCATTAGGAACGGAGCATACATGCTTTCATCATCTTGTTTGCTTCTTGGTTTTCTTGTGTATTTGGTTTTCCTCGTCTTTCCATTAAAAGACTAGGTGGCGACACATTTCCTTATCCTTTCTTATCTTTCCTTGGTGTTTCCGAGTCTAGTCTTCTTCTCCGGACTCACCATTTTCGTCGTGACCGTATTGGGACTCCTCGTGTACTTCCACGCACCCGGTAAAGGAGAGCCGTGCAGGGTTCCACCGGCATGGTCACAGAAGGGAGCTTAAAAAGATACTTCCTAGGGGAGAAATCTGTGACCTCAACCGAAAATGAAGATGGCCAGTTAACCCGTATATGGTCCTCGAGAATGTCCTTGTTGAGGTGTGGGGAATGTGTAGTAACAATCGCACATGTAGAGAAAAAGGACAACTGCTCACAAACAGCATCAGATGGGGGAATGGTGATGGGGTTATGGGAAGAATGTCTAGCCATGATCAAGTTTTCCTGGAAAAATTTACAGATAGCAACAGAATGAGTAGAGGACTTACACTTGAAACATGAGCCAGAGTACTTGCAATAATTCATTGAATGCCCCTGAAGACCACAGGAGAAACACCTCCCTTGTGAACGGCAAAATCTTACCAATGGGTTGGAGACCTTCCTCTGAGAGACCACCTCCTAGCTTCCTTCCAAATCGTCAAGCAGTGGAGCTTCAGATGTAAGCTCAGAAGCAGAGTGGATAATAGATACGGGAGGGGGCAGAGGGTGTTGAGGTGGAGAGGTGAGTGGGAAGAAATGGGAACCCACATAGGAGTAAGGAGTGGTGCGTATCTCATTGTCAGAAAAAATCTCAGAGATAGAGAGAGAAGGTAGCTTTCTTAGAGCTGATGGCAGAGAGGGAGTCGAAGAGTTTCATTCAGAAGAAGAGAGAGGGGAGGGATTATTAATTAAAGGTGTACTATTGATTTAGAAGGTGGCAAAGCCCTTCACAGGATTCGAGGCACCAATAATAGAATTATCATAATTAATCATTTCATTATCCGCAATTAGTTCAGCAAAGTCCTTTTTTTGAACGGCTGTAGAAAAATTCATCTTAACGCAATCATCAATGTAATTAAAACTAACTTTATTAAGAGGACTAAATAACGTATAATTCCACACAGTGCCCGATGCAACATTAATGTGCGCCAGACTGTCAGGTTCTCGAAGACCACTAACATAAGAGACAGCCTTGCTGGAGTCAAGGTGAACATCGACTGGCAATAGAGTAGCCAGAGCTGGAGAAGAAGAGATCCAAACAGGATCAGCAAAAGAAGGAAAAAAAATTGGAACCGGAAGGATCCTGTTCAGGGATCCTCAGAAAGCCACCAAACAAACACAAGCATCACAGGATAAAAAATCATATGCATCACATAAGTAGTAAAACGTTTTCCCTGGCAACCAATCATGCAACAACAAAAACCAAAAAGCACATTTAACCACTGAAAATAGAGTCGGGCGAAACTAGTTGGTCGGCCAAATAAATTAATAAACAAATCAAGCTGTGCTCCGGGATAAGGTCCTAGAGTAATCTCAACAGAGAAGAACCGGTCCCTTATAGAAGCCTCCGGCAGGGATCTACTACTAGATCTCCTAGAATCGGCCCAGAGGAGTCCCTCAAGGTGGGGACAGGAAGGACGAGGGGTGGGCGGTGAAGATGCTTCACCAGATCTGCATACTTGCGAGCCCTCTGTCAAGGAGGGGCGAAGGTCCATGGACAACTGACAAGAGGCCTGTCGGGAGAGGGGCAGGCCAGGCAAGCGGGAGAGGTCCCCATCCTCCAGAAGCCTGGCCTTGCAGGAGCTCCAACCAAACTGGGTGGCTCGACGAAGGAGGGATCGAGAGTTGGTGTGGGGTTGATTGCGAGATTGGACATGCAAGGATCGACATCGGTGAGGCATTAGGGTTTCCTGAGAGTAAACGTTAGTGTGGATTGAGTTCAAGTTAGAAGGTTATTTTATAGGTTGGGTTGAGTTTGGAAACATATAATTCAATATAACCTATTTGCTCCCACTAAATAAGAGTGGCTATGCCACTTTAGGATGGATACTTTTCAAAAATGATAAAAAAAAGAGATGGTAAGAATAATTATGATGTGAAAGCATCAAACTTTAGTGGTCTAGCTTAGTATGGTGTTTGTTTCATATGTAAAGGGTGAAGAATAGCGTAATTTTATTTTTTATGATCATGGTGTAATCAAGATATACATTGATCCATAGATGGAGAATTCACACCATTGGAGAGAAGAGAAATCCATGCTCAAGTAAGAGTAAAATATCTTTTGATATCTCACAGGTAATTTATTACCAGTGAGATTCAAAGCTCTTGGTCTCTTTACTGTTAAGAGATACAATATAACTAATTGAACCATGAACTCATGTGCATGAAGTATTTTATTTTTGTTTATAATGTTTTGAATCAAGTTATTTTTTTGACTTAACCTTACAAACAAAGATATGATTTACATATAAGTGCCTTTGACTATGTTTGATTGTTGTGTGGATTTTGGTTTTACTCATTCTAATGCAAAAAAAATAACATTTTTTTAGTAAAAATTTGAAAAAACTGCCTACAAATTGCTACCATGAGGAGTAGGACCTTGCTTCTACTTGATTATAAGCTCTAATAGACATTAAAATTTCTTAGAGTGAGAATCAAACAAAGTATTTTATCAAGAGCAGGGGCAGAGCTTGGGGGCTCATGCGGGGGTTGTTGCCCAACTTTCTTCTAGAAAAAATCCATTAGAAGTATGTATTATCAAAGAACAAATGTTTGGCGTAGTGTAAACCCACTATTCTATATAAATTTTAAATTACATATTCCTTATTCTAAGTGTTGCTTTGGATTCTAATGATGATTACAAATTATTCTAAGTTAATGATGTTTATAGGTTAACATGGAAATTTTATCGAAAGACTCCATTTAGTTTGAAGGAATTGCAATTTCAAGTGGAGTTAAAGTTTTTAGAATTAGAATTCTAAATGTAGGAGTTGAAAGGTTGGTATTTATTTCTATTCTTGGAATTAGAAATCTCAGTGTTTGATGGGTAGAATTTTTAATTATTAGAATTTGGTTTGTTCTCCAAAGTATTTAAGGTGGACTTACTTTCCTAAGATGGATAAATAAACTGGTGGAATTAGTATTCCCATATTTTTTGAAGGAAAACCAACTCTTCTCATTTCAATCACTTTTTTGATCAACCTACTGAATTTTGACCAATATATGAGAACTAAACACTTAATTTATGAAGAATTGCTCCTAATTTCCTCTAATGCCCCCCAATTCTTTCAAACCAATCAAACCTTAAAGACTTTACAAAATAAGAGACACAACACGTGAGTTATCAGTTGCATCATTATGAGTAAAATATATTTTGTGATCCATAATTTCTAAAATTAATGATACTTTTTGAACTTTGTAGGACATTGACAGAAATCGAGAAGTTAAATATCTATTTTCTTGTAGATACTTTGATTCGTCTTATGTCAATTACTTTGATTTCAATTGCAATCACTGAACAAGCATGTTTAGCTATGAAGTTTGTTTAACCAAACTTCATATTAAGAAAGATGTATTTCTTCCTGACAATACAGTTGTTTATATTGATAAAGAAATTGCTACGAATGTTTTTACTAATATATTAATTTGTGATTTCACTATGTAATTGAATGAAAGGCTCAATTTTATTGAAGATTAATGTTAGTTAAGATTTTGGTTTTCTTTTTTGAAAATATCCATATTACTAACAATTGAATATATTTTTGGGTATCGTATGAAGACTAAGTTGTCTTCTTGGGGTTATTTGTTTTTGCAAATTTCCAAGTTTTTTAACAATTGGATATATTTTCTAATACTATATGAAAACTAAAATTGCCGTTTTAGGATTACTTTTTATAAATATCTTTGTTTTACTATATACATTTTTTGTAAATGGAAGATTACCCTATTTTGTTTCTAAGAATCATTCTTATTTTTATTAAGATGGTTTTTATTTTTATTTTTTAGTTATCTACATATATATGCAAATGGTTGTTCCCCCCATGATTCCAATCTCGGCATAGCCATTGATTAGGAAAGTCTTATTTCATTGTGTGGGGGCCCACAATAGTCAAAGCATAGCAATGGATTTTTTTCAATATTTGAGTCAATTTTTAAAAAATTTTGATTTTCATAATTTTCTTTATTTTTTTAATATGCATGATATAGTATGGGAGTAAAATAGTACTTCATTTAAGTGCTGCTTTAGTGAAGGCAATTGAGCCTGGTAGTGGTCACTATAGATAAGAGGAAAAGATCAGAAAGGAGAATTAAAGTCCATTTGCTAAAGTTTTTGGACAATTTTTGAGCATATAGTTTCTCTTTACAAGATATAATAGTCCAAAAGTTCTACCAAATACTACTAACTTCTCAGAAATATGTAACTTTTGGAATAATAATTCTTTTACATTTCCAAAAACTAGGGTATGATAACTTCTAGCCAAAAGCTAGCTTTTGTACTTAGGTTTAGAAGCTGAACCTTTATCAAAGATACCCTTAGAGTGTTAGGCTCTTGTGCATTACAACTAAAAGCCTACTAAAAAACGTTATTTGCACTCCCTACCCCTGCCTCCACACCTCCACTCCCTTGCTTATAGCTCAACTCAGCCATGTGTAAAACGGGTTGGGTTGGTTCGACCCATGCAATATGTGACTTGGATGGGTCTAGACCGGGCTGGGTAGGCCTAGCTAGTGAAATGTGGCCCAGATGGGCCTAAACAAGGTCAAGTCAGGCTACCTAGTTTCATAGGTTGGATTTTGTAAACCGCTGACCTGACAAGGTCCATGGCCCACCACTAAGCTAGGCTAAGGCTTGATCTAGCCAAGTTGGTCCATTAGACCAGTTTGTTTTAAGAAAAATTTAAAAGAAATTATCTATTATTAAATATTTAATATATACATAAAAAATTGAAAAATATATAAGATATTCAACATTTTATATTTTTACATTTACAATTATTACATCAATAAAAAGTAAACATTTTATAAAAATATATTCATAATCAATTAATCATTAGTAGAAGTTTCCATCTCCATTGAAGTTGATGTCGTTTCTTCATCTTCCAATTCGTCGTTTAAGTTCAAGTTTTAAAGACAATCAATTGCATCATACTAGTTCTTCAAGCACACAAAGGTTTCTATAGATGTTTTTGATAATTTACATCTTTTGTCATTTAAAACTATTCTACCTACAGAAAATGCAAACTTGAATGCTACATTAGATGTCGAAATCGTTAGTAAATCTTTAACTAGTTTAGAAACTACAGGAAACCTAATTGTAGTACTAGACTATTACTTTAATATATCTAAGTTATCCATTTCAAGTTCATTAAAAGCAAGCTCACATTTTAAATAATTTTTTAATTCATTATTAGTAATTGATTTTACGTATTTTTCTTTTTTCTTATTTAATCTACTACAAAATAAACTACTACTAGTAGTAGTAGTATATATTTCTACAAAACTAAATATATGAGCATTAGAACTATTTAACCATAATTTCTAACATATTCTTCAAATAATGTAAATAAAGTTTCCTTAATTTTACTATTAAATTCATCTATTCTTTTACTTTTATTTATGTTACTAAAAATATCATTTATAAATATCATACAATTAACTAATCTATGCCTAGGATCCATGATTAATGCTAAACATGCCTGTATTGAATTTGAAGAGCATCAATAAGAAGAATAGTCATATAGTAGTGCAATTGATCGACTTTAGAGAAAGATCAACGCGTCAAAGAAATATGGATTTAAGAGCATGATGGCTTGTACTTTTTAAGAATCAAAAGAGGTAGAGTCTAAGGAGCCCTCCACCTATCGAAAAGTTATCATAAGTACGGAATCCATCCAGTGAATTACTGTAATGGGTGAAGAGATAGAATTTCTTCACGAGAATCAAACATGGGAGTTGGTCAAAGTATCAAAGGTGAGGAGAATTGTTGGTTGCAAGTGGGTCTTGAGGAAAAAGGTTGGAATCCAAGGAGTTGAAGAGTTAAGATACCTTTTCTACATGTAGAGCTTAAAAAAGATCTAGGTGTTACTTGCATCAGCAGCACATCAGAATTTGGAGCTAAAGCAATTTGACATGGAGAAACCTTTTCTACATGTAGAGCTAAAAAAAGATATCTTGATGAGTCAACCAGAGGGGTTCATCATTCTTAGAAAGAAAGATCATGTATGCTGACTGAAGAAATCTCTATATGAGCTCAAGCAATCTCCAAAGCAGTGGTACAAGAGGTATGATAGTTTCATGATTGGGAATGGCTACAACAAAAGTTTGTATGATTGTTGTGTGTATCACAATGGCTGAATGATGGTTCATACATCTATTTCTTTCTCCATGTAGATGAAATGCTCATCACTGCACAAGCCAAAGCAGAGATTCAGAAGCTAAAGAAACTCCTTAGTTTAGAATTTGACATGAAAGGCCTTGATGCAACAAAGAAAATTCTTAGAATGAAGATCTATAAGAATAGAAATTAGAGGAAGCTTTTCTTGTCATAGAAGAGCTATATTTAGAAAGTCTTATCACAGAAGAGCTATATTGACTACTACGAAACCTTTGAATACTCCATCTGCTGCAAACTTACGTCTTTCTATAGTATTTGCACCTCGATCAGAAGTTGAAGAAGAGTACCTGTCTCGTGTTCCTTATGTAAGCATAGTTGCGAGTCTGATGCATGTGATGGTGTGCATTAGACTTGATATTACACATGCTATTAGTGTTGTCAACTAGTTTATGAGTAAGCCTGAAAAAGAACATTGGTAGGTCATAAAGCGCATATTTCAGTATCTAAAAAGAGCATCTGATATAAGTTTCATCTATGGAGGTGATGAAGATTGCTTGGTTAGAAGTTATTCTGATTCAGATTACGCTAAACATGTAGATGGTAGAAGATCAATAATTGGTTATGTCTACATAGTGGGTAGTTTTGTAGTGAGCTGGAAAGCAACTCTACAGCCATCGGTTACCCTGTGTATAACAGAGGCAGAGTATATGGCGTCGACAAAAGCTACTAAGGTATTTGGCTTAAAGGACTAGTTGGAGATTGTAATATTTGCAACCACATGTGACTACTGTAGGTAGGGCTCGTGGGTTGCCTGCGTGGGTTGGGATAGTGGAATGCCAATCCAAGAAATCCAAAATGATGTAAATTTTGTATTGGGAGTTGATACCCGTTTGTATGTAATTTAGATAAGCTGGAACTTGATTACTTGTGAATGTGTGAAGGTTTATTGGTAATCATGATTTTTTTATGTTTAATCTTCACTATTGTGTTTGTGGGCTCTCCTTGGCCCTCTATCCTGTATGATATTTTAACATATTGTGATCCGTATATGTGTGGGACTCACGAGTAGCTACTATGGGTTAGTCCCACGGTTTGCTACCATAGAATGGCCAGACAAACTCTGTAGTGTTAACATGGTTGTGTTTGGTGATCCAATCAAAATTTTGATTCCGTGGATGATTTGCGTGGTAAAAATGTTTGAAAAGGATTTTGAAAGAGAATGCATATGTTTTGAAAAATGTTTTCTATGGTTTTTTTGTAGGAACCACATAGTCATAGGATCGTACCAGTGGACCAAAGTTGTTTGATACCTCTGTGAGGTTGGGCGCGAGTCTGAGGTTGTAGTTGTTGACTTTTCCTAGTGGGGTCGAGGGTTGAGTCTCCTAGACGCACTACTAGAGGAGTCTGAAGATGGAGTCTCTACAACTGTGGTGGTGGTGCTGTAGGATTCGGAGATGGAACCTTGCAGAACCTTGGCACCAGTGCTAGTCGGGTTTGGCATTTGAGTCTCCAAGTGTTTGAGTACCAAGGGACGCTAGTAGACACACCCTATGATGTGTGATAAGCGAAAATATTGAGAGCTGAGTTCTCGGGGTGGTCGAACTCCTACATGAGGTAGTCCTCCATGACAGTGCAGTAGGGTCGAGGTTGGAGCTCCTGTCGATTGCTTGTGGTTGGTTGGTCGCCGATGGTGAAGGGATCAGGGTGACATGATATGACAGGTTTTCGTGTTGGGTGTGTGAGTGTGGTTTTGGGATGATTTTATATAACACCCCCTTACGCTACAAACTAGCATTAGTACTTTCTAAAGCATATTAGATAATTAACTGTGAAAACTAATAACTACAATAAATATTATAACAGTCTACCTCTGCCCAAAACCTATAATGTGTGGTTATGTGGTTGCAAGTTATGTGCACCAGGACTAGATTGCACTCCTCTATCTGTACCTGGAAACCAAAGCTCAAAGAAAACACGTGTGAGTGACATCAAAGTCACCCAATACACGTCTACCAAAAACCGAGACAAGAAACCTCAAGGAACTCACTATCAATAGCTACCAATAGACACAATATCGAAACCAGATCAAGAGAAACACCAGAGCCATAAACCCTTATTTTAAATGTCCAAAATTCACTTTACAAACCATGCCTTCAAAATCATAATCATCATTTTCCTTTAAAGTCGCATAAATCTTTGAAAACCACTTTATGCATTTCCAGAAAGCAAATCACAGCAAGAATTCAGCTCAAAACTACACTTACACACACAATGTGAACACCTGTCAAGTCACCCTAGCCATAGGAGCCCGATCAACCACAAGTAGTTTATAGGAGCCTTGACCATACTGCACTACTGTGGTGAACTATCTGGTGTAGGTGTAACACCTGTGCTCAGATTATCCAAAATGAATGTAATTATGTTTGTGTAACCTAAATAATTAGTTTAATGATACAAATTTGTGTTGAGCTCTCTCCAATTTATTAGTGTTTGTCTCAGGAGTATTTCCTCACTAAGTGGTTGCTTGGCATTTTGTGGCCCACATGTGTGTGTATGGGATCAGATCAAAGGACTGAGTCAACTCAACACAATGCAACACAGTTGTCACCGCCATTCACTGTGCTCTCTATAGTGCCTCGCAGCCTTCCGCCATGCTTCAACGCTGATTCGCGTGGATTTCTTATGGATGTCAATGACAAGTGGTGACAAGAAGGTGACTGCAATAAAGGAAAGGAGAGGAGGGGAATGGTGGGACAGCAAACCGAGGAAGAGAATAGAGAGTGCACGAAACCAAAGAAAAAGGGAGAGCCAGAGAAGAAGGGTCTTCACTAGCGATGAGGAGAGCTCACCAAAGACAAAAAGAGTTACAAAGAGCCCGAAGGACATCGAGAAGCGAGGAAGGCCGCCGGAGGAAGAGAGGGATCACTGGAAATCTACCTTGTTTATGCATTCCCATCATCCATTCTTTCCTCAACTTAAGTCTTAGATTTTTTATGAATGTTGTGAAATTAGTTAAAAATCATGAAGATGAGTTGATTAGCACGATATCTTGGATGCATGCTGAATCTAGAATTTTTCCATGATTTATCAATAGTTTTTGAGAAATTTTTGAGATTTTGCAATAGCAGCTTGAGATGAACCATGTTGGTTTCTGATTTTGTATCTCGAACTATGTTTCATAGTTTTTGATAAAATTTGTTCCAAACAGAAGTAGACTTGGCATGCTAGTTGTGAGATTTTTCATAGGTTTTGTGGCTCACTGAAAGTGGGTCCACCTAGTGTCCCATTTCTGACGATCAACTGCCATAGGACAAAAGCTAGATTTCAGAAATCGCCTGGAATGGCATGCCGAAAAATTTCAGTATGCCGATTCAGGGGATTTCAGTAGATTGTTAGGTTTCAGTCTACCAAACTAAGGCCAGAGCCACACCTTTTCAAACTCTAGAATACCACCCCACATAGGAGAAACCCTACTCAAGTCCTAAATCCTCCTATTCTCGCTCTTCTCTCTCCCTCCCCTCTTTCTGCAGGCTAAAGGACGCATAAGATTAGAGAGAGATTCTCTCGTCCAATTCAGATAATATTGTGCTCAATGCAGAAGCCAAGATATTTCTACGGTAGTATATGATGATCATGGGGGATTGGTGATATAATTGAATAACATAGTATAGAGTGCATTATACTCGATCATTTGTTGTATTCCACGTCAATTGATACGTTTTATGAATTGGTAAATTGCTTGTAGGTGTATCTTATGTGTTACTACAACTTTTCCTTTTTGTTGCTAATTATGTTGTTGGGGTATTTGACAGATAGTTCATTTATTTAACTATCTCTCGAATTGGATTCAATTTGCATCAAAGACATGATCATCTAAACTCAACTATTAGATTTTCTTTAACTAGAAGATCATACAATGACAAATATGACTCCTAGGAGCCTGTTATTGAACCAGTTGCAGCCTTTTTATGGTGATTATTCTACAAATGCAATTGAATTTTTACAGTGCTAGTTTTTATTTATTTGTTCCTACGAATCCAACTTCAAGGCAATTGTATGGGTTGAATACAAACTGTGTTCTTCTCATTCTTATTTGTATGCATCTGTCATTCCTTTGTATACAAAACTATACTCTTCTCATTCTGTTTCACATATCTCACAACAAAAATGTTGAGCCTTTCTTATTTTGCTGTGTTTATTTCATATCTAGGAAATGTTTTTAAATTGAATATTTTTTCAACCATTTTGATTGGATCACTTGATATCTGACTTCTATGATTACTTGTGATGACTTTGA
>JAMKQA010070080.1:0-18991 GCA_024699735.1 Posidonia australis | reverse complement strand
GCCCGGGCCGGCCCGCGCACAGTGCGGGAAATGGCCGCCGGCCCGGCCCCGGGCCATGGGCCGTGTCGGGCCCAGGGTCTGTTGCGCCCGGCTCGGCCCGACCCGATTTCCATGTCTACACCTCACTATTGACGCCACCAATCCAAGAAGAATTGTCGCCAATGTGGCTAGTAAGTGGCTCTCCATTGTTGAAATGGAGATGAATGGATGAAGAAGTAACGTGAGAGGAAAGAAAACAAAAAAGTAAGTCATGTGGGAAATTTTTTTTAACACCGTTCGTCTCAATAATATCAATTTTAAAAAATAATAATTAAAGTCTAAGACATCAAGTGATGTATTTAGAAATACAAGGCCCTAAAGTGATAATCAGTGATAGTATAAAGTACTATTAAGTGGTAAACTCTATTATTTTTAATTTTATTTTGAGAAACTATCTCCTAAGATTACAAAAATGTAATGTCTTGTTATATTTTGGCTAATTATTGGTCAATATTTTCATACGTAATAGTCATATAGATCGTACTCAAAAAAAAAAAAAAAAGCAAATCATGAACCGAGTCGAGCCAAACCAAAAACTTAACAGCTCCGTTTAGTTTCGTTCCAATGGTTAAATGATTCAATATGGTTTCAACTTCTTCTAAATCAAACACAATTCAATTTGTACTTTTGTTTAAAATCAAATTAAATCGAACTATGTGTACTAATTATAAATTTTAACAATGATTTACTTGTAATTGTAAATTGCGTTATCTATATGTTTGGATTAGATCCAAAATTATTGATAGTTATCAGAATCTATGGTACCTCTAGACTACTCTTAGTTGATTCCGCGCGATTGATTGCGAAGTGGTTGGCGCTTGAAGAATGGATCTGGAAACCATACATTCAAAAGCCAACAACCAGTTTTTGTGGAAGGTTGGTTGGTTGCTCGTCATATTTGTTGGCTCCTGCTCATCATGGGTTGATTATTATCATTATTTTTTTTTTTGCAAACTCGTCGTTTCATGGTCATGATAAGGCATGAGCATGAAGTTTGCTTGCATACGCATGGTAAATTTGTTTGTCATGCTGGAACTCTGCACTGCATGAAAAGGACGTCCGTCACCATATTTATTATTTACCATGGAGTTTTTTCTGATCGTACAGGTCTTGTCCATTGATTCCATTCGTTTAACATCGTTAGATTTTAACACCTACCGCACATAAACAGTGGTGGGTGGGTATTCGTTTGAAAATTACTGTATGGGTCTTGGGTCCATTGGCTCTGTTCTCCAACGCTGTTTAAGAAAGCTTGTTTATGAATCAGAATGTGAAAAGGCATTTGATAATGATTGGAATGAAATGTTGTCAAGCTTCAATTTAGGTACCAATGACTGGCGTTGATCTATATTTGATATCGGACATGTTTGGGTATTTGTTTGTATGAACACTACTTCTTTTTTTTCTTTTTGCTGATATGAAGTCCACCCAAAGGAGTGAAGGCATGTCATTTTGAGCTTACATTGAAATCTCAAAAATAAAGGGAAGATAAGTCTTTTTTTTTTGTAAACGGTAAATGATATATATTACATTCAAATATTTGGCTATGAGAAATCACTACAAAGTGATGTAATATATATGATGTTCGTTGGAGTCGAACTCCCGACCTCTCGTACAACCACAAAGAGACTTCACCACTAAACCAAGTGGCTACAGACAAAAATGAAGGATAAGTCAGATCATGAAACTATGGAAAAGATGCTATGATTGTACATTTGTTTGGAAATGGAGAAGCAAATGGTAGTTAGATATCATAATCTTATTTTCTACATGTTCCAGAAGGAACTAGTAGCTAGCTTATACTTAAACATTGAAGAGGAAGATTGTGTTGACCACATCAAGTTATAGAAAGTCTTGAAAGTCGACTTTGGTTAAGTAATTTTCAAAGTGCGATGTTACAACTTAGATAAAATTGTTTCACGTCAATGTCTTCTAATGGAGCACAAGGGTATCCCTTATCGCCATATTTTAGCAATGTTGAAGTACCATAGCGTTCTTCATTTACCTAAACGATACGTTTTAGCAAGGTGGATGGGGGACATTAAAAAGGGAATAGTATCTATAGATGAATCTATACACGAGGGTGTCAATGCTTAGCGCTACTTTGAATTGACATGGTTACTTAATTCTTTAATTGAGGAGGCATTGAGTTGGAAAGAGAGGTAGAATTCAGTTAAACCAATGCTACAAAATGCTATTATCGTTCGTCGTTACGGCTGTCGTTGTTGTTTTAAGTTTATGTTGTAATTAAAATTAATTTATGTGAATATTATTGAAAAAACTATGACTAATATTCATAATCTTTCAAAATATTAACATTTATTAGCTTTTCCAAAAATTATCCTAATAACTTAAAATGAAATAAAAAATTACAGTCAATTTTTTTGAAAAAGTTCGATAAATTGATTTTTTAAAAAATGCTTATTATATAATAAATATTTAATACAATAAGTTAATACAAAAAAAGTGTTTCCAAATACTATTTTAAAAAAAACCACTAATGTCTACTCCTAGTACGATTCGAATCTACAACCTTTTAATTCAAGAAATAATCATATATCAAATGAATTAGTTTGTCTCAAAAACTTAACATTGAGAGTTTCCCCACGTATAGATATTAAAAGTATAAATCTTAATTTATTATCTTATTAGAGATATAAAAAGTATTAATCCTAATTGATTATCTTATTATCTTATACTAAGATTCATCTGAATCAGATTATCTTTTATTGTTGATTGTTTCACTGTGGGATTTCTTTTTCTTGAAATTTGAGATCAACATGATTGATTTTCCAAAAACTGAACACCCAAATACATTTGTAATGTTCTTCATGGTTTTCGACAATCACAATTTTTGGAGTTTCCTTCACCGTTAATGAAATGTTTTTAGTGACAAAATTTACTAATAATCTGAACCTTAAAAGAGTTAAGATGCAGACACGACAAATGGATTGCAGTGGACAGTTAATTGCATCTACTTCATTGAAACAATTAATCCACAATATAACCATTTTCAAAAAGAGAAAATCGAAAAGGCAAAAATACAGTACCACCCGTCCAACCACATTGGGCTGAAATGTTGAACGCACTTTTTATCATTGAGAACGTAAACACATACATGTATCTTCTTCTATTACAATTCCACCTACAGGCCGAGAAACAATTTCCAACCATTAATTATTGTGCCAAATAGCGAAAACAGAAAACACAAGCAGGTATAGATGTAGAGATGTTCATGCTTCTATTTCTTCGACACTTCTACCAGGACAAGATCATTCATTGACCACCAAAAACAAAAGCACAAAAATGCATACGGAATTTACACAAGAAGAAGAACAGATCCATATTCATAGCTCTCGGCATTCTATATAGGCAAGAAAAACTTTATTTCCATTGCTTACATGTAAGTCAATAAGATAATATACTTAGAGCATTCACAAGGAGCGACTCTAAGAAGTGGTAGCGAATTTGAGGGAAATGCTATTGACACAATGGCGTTCGTCTGTAGGTGTAGGAAACCCTTCCCCTTTAAATACATGGCCCAAGTGACCGCCACAGGTCGCACAAGTAATTTCTGTTCTCATCCCATCAGGATCAAGCTGAAATCATGGTACTCCAGTTAAAATAGCTATTGCTGAAGAATGATCACTGAAGAACAGAAGAGAATAGGATTTACCGTGCACTGAATAGCTCCAGGGAGGCCTTCAAAGAATGCTGGCCAACCACAGCCGGAGTTAAATTTCGTAATAGACTTGTAAAGTGGCGTCCCACATCCTGCACAGTTGTATACTCCATCTTCAAAGAACTTGTCATATTCCCCAGTGCCTGGGTACCTGCGATGATACCACAACATATATAATAGCATGTCCAATGCTGAATATGATGCAGGAAATTCTGAATTACAGGACCAATCAAAGTCAATGAATGGCAAACACAAGTCTGAAGTACATTCAGCTTTAATGACAATTAAAGCATGCGTGTACTATGAAGCAATGTAATTGAGCAAACAGAGCAAGAGTTTGGAGACCAGCTCGCTAGACATAGCCTGCACAACCATTAGCATAGAAAGTCATATTTGACCTTGTTTTCTATCCTTCATCTACAGATAATACCGAGATAGGAACAGGCAAAAGTTAGAATCTGCCATGGTGATAACGAACCCGGAATAGAAAGGCAAGTGACTCTAAGCCAAAGCATTGTCAGGACAAATAAAATGCGTAAGGAATTACGACTTCACATTCTTGAGTTTGGAAGAAGAAACATAAATCTTTTTTGTTGAATATAATTTCAATAAATTGCAAAGGTTTGATGAACAAAATTTCAGCTATGGATTGGAATGAGAACACTCATAGACCATTCCACTAGAATACACCAAACCATGAACACAAGAGAACTAAATACAATGAAGTCCTTAAAATTTTGAGTTTCTATAACCAATTTTACTGATATAAACAAAATTAAGGTATTATATAAGCCTAATGGGAAGTCGTGAACCTCATATGACAGTCCAGTGAAGAAATCAAAGATGTGGAAAAGAGTGAGCAAAGTAATCATCTTGATGCAGATCATTTCTTTAGCAAGTTATCACTCATTTATCAAAGAAATAAAAGAACCTACAAAAAAAATCGAATTACTGAAACATGACGAGCCTATAATGACTTTTATTTAATTTGTTAAAAGAATTGAAGCTTTGCATTTTCATAACCAACCAGCAAATTAAGTCCAGACTGGAAACAGAGCAAGATAACCATAAAAAAGCCAGTCCATGCAGTAGATGAAATGTCTCAATTATCCAACATTTTGTAAACAAGATATTGTGCGATATACCTAGAATAACATAATAGTTTGTTAGGAAAACAATCTTCTTTTGCTCCATGAACAAGAATCAAAACAACAAAGGGAAATAAAGAAAACCACAACAAATCAAAGACACAATACAAACACAAGGATTTATAAGATTCGATTAAAGGATCTATGTCCTTGAGACAAAGGGAGAGAAATTTCACTATGATCAAAGATGAGTACAAAACATAAGAGTTTAATGGAGAAGAAAAATAAAAAACCTCACTCTAAAGAGAGCCATCAACACCAAAGACTCTAAGGATTGGTAAAACAACTCTACTTTAAAATCTCAACACAAGGGTATACATATAAGTAAGGTAAAGTGGGTTCATTTTGAATAAACCTTCCCACAATGGACGTCCGCCTAGATGCTAGATTCAAACTGCAGGCCACCCAACAAACGTTCGGAACGTACGTCTATTTTCTCCTACCATAATGCAGTCCTTAGCGAACTCAGGTCAATCCTTGTGGCATTGCAATGTCCGACGGACGTCTACAAAATTCCTGTAAAGACACAGAACATAGCGAACGTTCACCAGGCAATTTTCAAGTTAAACTTAACAAATCTCTACATTGAATTTGAAAAACCATCTCTTACATCATGACTATGATCATTTTTCATCTCCTTTACAGACATGTTATATCACATACTACACAAGCCAACTAAGTTCACATATTCTTTGAACTTGGTCAAAGGAAGAGGCTTTATCATTATATCTGTTAAATTATTTACTGTGTTAATTTCCTTCACAAGAATATTTTCCTGTTAGATAACATCACAAATAAAGTGATATCTGAAATCAATGTGCTTCGTCCTCTCACGGTGCATCTACTCTTTAATCAAACATATAGCACTTTGACTATCACATTGAACAACAATCACGTTTTGGTCAGAACTAAGCTCTACAAATAAATCTCTCAACTACAATGTCTCTTTAATACTTTCTACTGATGTCATGTACTCTGTATTTGTAGTAGATAGTGTTACTGTATGTTGTAACGTAGTCTTCTAATTAACTACACATTTGCCAATAGAAAATACAAAGTTTGTCATAAATCTTCTCTTGTCACAATCATCGGCATAGTCTGCATCAACATAGCCAACTAGCTCGTCTTTGTTCCTCCCAATGTCCAAGCAAACACCAATAGTACCTTGTAGGTATCTTAAAATCCATTTCGCTACTTATCAATGCCATTTGCCTAGATTAGACATGTATGTATTGACAACATTGATAGTTTGGACAATGTTTGGATGTGTACAAATCATGACATATATAATGCTACTAACAACACTAGAGTAGGGAATTCGTGATATAAACTCGTGTTCGTCCTACGTTTGTGGACATAACTCTACTGAGATCTTGAAATAAAAGTCCAATGGAACCTTCTCACTTTTAGCACTTTAGCACTTGATATACTAAAACGTTCTAATACCTTTAACAAGTAGCTTTTCTGACTCAAGTACAAACTTCCAACTTTTCGATTTCTATGTACCTTTATGTCAAGAATTTTCTTTGTTACTCCTAATTCTTTCATCTCGAATTCTCTCAAATAGAGTCTTCAATTTATTTATATTAGATTTGTCTTTGAATGCAATTAACATAACATTAACATAAACTAATAAATAAATGAAGGATTTATCATCTAACTTTCTCAAGAGGCACAAACATCATATTTGCTCCTGTTAAATTCCTGTCCAATCATAAAAGAGTTGAATCTCTTGTATCATTGCCTTGGTGATTGCTTCAATCCATATAAAGATTTCTTCAACAAGTAAACATGATTTTTTTTTGCTTTAACTGCAAAACACTCAGATTGATGCATATAAAGTTGTTCCTTAAGTTCTCTATGCAAGAAAATTATTTTTACATCTAATTGCTCTAACTCCAAATCATTCACTACAACTATAACCGATAGAATTCAAATGGAAGTATACTTTACAATCGATGAGAAAATATCATTATAATCAATATATTATATCTCATTAAAGTCTTTAGGGACTAGTCTTGCCTTGTACCGTGCATTTGCAACTCCTAATATGTCTTCTTTTCTCTTGAAAATCTATTTACAACCAATGACTTTCTAGTCGTTTGGGGGAGTAACCAAAATCCACATTTGATTCTTGTAAAGAGATTTCATCTCTTCAGTCATAACAATCAATCATTTAATAGACTTTTGTGATGAAATAGTTTTTGAAAAATTACTCGACTCTTTTGCATCACAGGTCTCCTCAGCTACTGATAATGCATGTGCAAACGCAAACTTTATGTATCTAAAAGGTAACTTCATTACTCTTCGTTTACACTTCCTTATTGTAAACTTCTATTTCTACTTCAATGTCTTCATTTTCTTCTTCTGAATGACAAAAAATGATCAACATGTGCTTATATTGAATCATAAGAATTCAACTTGAGTTCCACTTACTCCTTGGTATCTACATCTATCCCAGTATCAGAAGAATTGCAGGCAGAATCTTCCTTAGAAGTCAACATAATAGACTTGTTGAATATAGTATTTTTCTTAATAATTAATTTAGATGATTTTTGATCTAAACACTAAAATCTATATCCTTTCACCCCAGAGGTATAACTAACAAAAACACATTTTATAGATCAAGATTCCAATTTTCCTTAATTTATATATACATAAGTAGTAAAACACAAATTTCAAACCAGAATAATCAAGAGGATGGCCAGATTATACCTTTTCTAGTATATTGTTGTTTATTACTGATGAAAGAGAATAGTTGATTAGATATGCCACTGTCACAACTACTTTTGCCTAAAAATCCTTTGACAAACCAGCATTCAATAACATGCAACGTGTTCTCTCTAAAATAATTCTGTTCATCCACTCTGTAACTTCATTCTACTGTGGCGTATACCTCACATACAATGTTTAACGATGCCTTCGTCAATTTAGAACTAATTAAATTATGTTGAACAAAACTCTAATCCAATATCAGTTTTCAATCTCTTTATATTTCTCTATGTCTGTTTCTCAATAGATGTCTTTCACTGTTTAAAGTGTTTGAACACTTCATCTTTAGATTTAATAGTATAAATCTACAATTTTCTAAAATAATCATCAATGAAGGTTAACATGTATCTCACACTACTTTTGGACGAGACTTAACAAGGATCCCACAAATTGTAACGAATGTAATCCAATGTGCCATTGGTTTTATGTTCTACTACACCGCTGCTTGCTTAAAATGCAATGCTTATAAAAATCTAATTTACTTACATTCTAAACATTAATAAGTCCTTTTTTTATTGAGAATAGTCATACCTTTCTCCCTTGTGTGTCCCAATTTGAGATGCCACAGTTTGATGCAATCTGTCTCTGACGACGAAGCAGTGATAACTACTGTAGCACTTATAACTGTACTTTCTTACAAGATATAAAGACTTCTCGATCTCCTTGTCGATACGACAAAATGATCATTGGTGACTATAAATACTTCATCTTCTATCGACTACTTGTAACACTTTGCTTCTAAAGTGCCAAAGGAGATAAGATTTTTTCTTAAATTTGTAAGTATCACTTTCGTCTCATTATGCATTCTTAACTTATCTATGCCTATCTTAATAACCTTCAACTGTGAATCATTCCCCATGAATATAACTCCACTTTCAGTAGATTTGTAAGTAGAAAACTAATTCCTATTAAAAGACATGTAATATGTATATCTTGAGTCTAGAATCCAATTACCTTTCGATCTGTATGAGTTGGTGGCAATAAATACATAACCACAATCTGAATATTCAACCTTCATGTAGCTCGTTTCTGTAAAATCATCATTGGACTTGTTCGACTAACCTTTATGACTATCCTTTTCTTTAATTTGGAGCTTCTAGCAATCATCTATGATGTCTCATTTTTTTCTTATAGTAGTTACAAAATTTGCTCTTTTCCTTGGATTTTACTCTTTTACCGTTCAATTTATTTATTGAATTTTGTTTCATATTTCTTTTCTTAATATTCAATGCTTCAGCTTTCCCATTATTGACATTGGAATTTGTCAACTCCCTATCTATCAAATCTTTCGAGAATAAAAATGACTTAACATCATCTATTGATATTTTCTCTTAACCAGAAATGAGTGTTTCCTTGAAGGGTTTATAAGAGGGTTGTAACGAATATAGCAATAAAAAACTTGATTTTTATCTTCAATTTTCACATCTATATTTTCTAAATTTACAATGACCAAATTGAAATCATTAAAATGTGATTTAATGGATGTACCTTCAATCACACATAGCATAAACATTCCTTCATATATAGTCGGTTCACAGTGGTTTTGATCATATAAAGAGATTCTAGTTTCAGCCAAAGACTAGTTGTGGTCTTCTCATGCACGACCTCCCAGAGAACCTCATTTGACAATCAAAGTTGAATACTTGTCAAGATTTTCTCATCCATCTCCTCATCCTCATCTATGGTTGTTGATTCCAACATCTTGTTCTTTTCCTTCAACGCTTTTAAAACTCCATGTTGAACCAAAACAACACGTATCTTGATTTGTCACAAATCGAAATTGACATTTTGATCATATTTTTCAATCTCAAACTTTGTCGTCATCTTCGTAGTTAAATTGGAATCCGCTACAAAGACTCTCAAATCAATTTGTTAGAGAAACAATCCTCTTTTACTCCATGAATAAGAATCAAAACAACAAAGAGAAATAAAGAGAATCACAACAATCAAAAGGCACATGCACAAATACAAAGATTTACGAAATTCGATCAAAAGGTCTATGTCCTCAAAAGATTTCACTATGATCAAAGATGAGTACAAGACACAAAAAATTAATGAAGAAGAAAGATCAAAAACTTCATCCTAGAGAGAGCTGCTGCAACAAAGACTCTCAAAGGTTGGTAAAACAACTCTACCCTAAAATCCTAACATAAGAGTCTATATATAAGTGATGTAAAATGTATCTATTTTGAATAAACCTTCCCACAGCAGACGTGTGTCCAGACCTCAAATTCAAACTGCAGGCCCAATAGACGTTCGTTTTTCTCCTACCATGATGCAATCCTTCAGCAGACATCCAGAGTAGATGTCCGCTCAATCCCTGTGGCATTGCAGTGTGTAGTGGACGTTTACAAAATCCTGTTATGGAGCAGAACATAGCGGATGTCTGCCAAACAGTTTTCAAATCAAACTCAACATGGTCTGATAATTAACAAGTAACAATTAAAACAATTGAAACAACCCAAAAACTAAACAAACCCAGCATAGAGAATCGCAAAGCCATGAAGACATTAATGTCCTAACTCCCAAGAGACAACAAGAAAAAAGAACAAAAACAAAGTGAATAATAAAAACTATTCATCATCAAATTGTGTGTCCAAAATCATGGATCACCATCAGATTAAGCAAAATCTCTATTAAACCAATTAAAAGCAATTCAACCCAAATTACAGAAACAAAGGAAACAGCGAAACGAAAAGGACAGAATCTTTATGAGCTCATACTCGGTTCCCTTCCGCCTGAGAATCTGGAACTGCTCCGGCGAAAGAATCGCCCTCCACTCCTCCTCACTCTTCTGCACAGCACTTCTACTACCAGACGAAGCCATCACCGCGGCACTCCGACGACCGCCGCCACCACCAGCAGCACTTCCCCACATGGCTATGCCAAGCCCAGCTCCCGCGCGACCGATGGCGGGAAGAAGGAGGAGGTTGGACCTCGCGGGAGGATTCGGCCGCCTCCTCCACCGGGATATACGAAGGCTGGAGGAGGATTGGACTTGGCTGGGAAAGCGGGTAAGGGGAGAAGGAGAACGAGAAGCACCAGCAGCGCCTAGGGTTCTGGAAGCGGGGAGGGGCAGCGTCGACGTCATCACTATCCTATTGCCACGTCTCAGTGTTTGGAAGTGGAACCCCATTTCCGTTTGGATTGGATTTCGTTTATTGGTTGGGGAAACCGACGGGCACGGTGAAATACCGCGACAAGAGAAAAGAATTATTTACGTATTACTAAATGTGGTAATCGTTCAAAGGATAAGGAGAGACATATGCACTTACTCTGTAAAAAGTTTGGTGAAAAGATAATGGATAAAACGAATAAAATTTTGAAATTAAAAAAAAAATCCTTATGTCAAGATTATAATCCAAGTTCACTGGTCTCACTTGATCTTTTATGAGTTTGTGATACTATTATTCTTAAATAATTCGAGTATGTTCTTTGGACCTAACTTAAAAGACTTAAGCTATAAATTATTTTAATGATAGTTAACTTCCTTCTATACATGCCTTCGATCTTCAAATTATTATCGCATTGCATGGAGAAAGTGGAGGAGGGTTTATTCTTGAATTGGGCCATTGTCTTCTATGACTTGACCTTTTGAATTAAGTTTTTTTCATTATAAAATAAATATTAAGGAAAATGTTCCACCTATGAGACAGAAAAACTTGGAGTCGCTAATCAAGTTAGTAAGTGTAGAAATAAGAAACAATTTGATAAAACAATGTATTCTAATTATTTGACTCAAGTAAGGTAGGAAATACAAAAATTAGAGAAATGAGATGAGGATTCTTAAGTATAAATGGGGAAGGTAATAATTTACCACCAATACTCCTAACTTGTCTGTCCTAAAGGACAATCACTACTACTATATTTATTTCTATAATATGTTATAAGAGAAATATTCTAAAAAGGAATAGCCACGATGATGTGAAAGGACATGGGACCATCAAGAAAGAACCTTGTATTGTTCCAGTGGCTTTTAAAATAGCGATGTGGAAACTGACGAGTGGACACCCATCCTTGATTCAAAAGGTGTGCTGCAATTTTTTTAAACAAAGGAGTAAAATCAGTGAAAATGTTGACTTCGAGAAAACTTTTTTTTTGTTTTTATGTAACGACCCTGGTCGTTACTTCTACTCTTAAACTACATATTTTTCCCGATATCAATACTTATACTTAATCCAAACTCATATTATAAAGCACTATATTAAACAAAACTAGAACTAGAACTAGAACTAGAACTATATACTTATCTAGAATCTTTGATATGTGATTGTGTGACTCCCTTATACGTACACTAGTATGATATTCTACCTCTACTTTGTACCTGTAAAACATAAAAAAAGGTAAACATGTGTAATCAAAATCAAGAGCCAATCCTATAAAACTATAAGGGTAACACCGAAATGCATTGGTGAAACACATAGACATGATGTGTCACCACGGCATACAAAACCCACAAGAAAGCAACATTAATATCATGACTTTTAAAAACGTTGGTATCTCAACGTTGATGTCCCAAAAATCTAATGAGAAACCTTTGAGAAATAGGTATCTCACCTAGATACCATAAAACCACAACAATGTAATTCACTATTGCCCAACAAGCATAAATCTTTTAAAATATGCTTTCAAAACCAATTTTCTCTTTTCCCTTCAAAATACGTGCACTTTTGAAGTCTCTTTATACACACTTGAAATGGTTATTTTATGCCAAATCAAGTCCAAATCTAGCACAAAACCACATCTTAGAAAAACCATGGTCTTGTCTAGACCAGAGCCTGAAAGCCTGACTTAGTGCTCGAAAACCACAATTATAAATTCACACACCTAGCGCAAAAACTTGTTCAGTCACTTTAGTCACAAGTGACCGACCAACCAACAAGTAATCGCTGAAGCGCACTTTAGTCACAAGTGACCGACCAACCAACAAGTAATCGCTGAAGCGCACTACATTGTCACGTACAAGTCATCTTGTGCAAGAACTCTTTCATTTCAGGTTCCTACTCTAAGAATCCTCTACAAGTCCACTCTAGGACAAACACAGGGTACGTCCTCTAAGTGCCCTCGGTGTCTAGGCCATCCAAGGCCTGATCAGACCCTTGACCTTGCTAGCACCCAATTCGATAACCACGATCTCGAACTCGCATCTGACCCTCCAAGGGTACTAATCGTCTATGATCCACCAATACGACCTTACAGCTTTTGTGACTCCTACAAAACTTGATAACCACAACCTTGGACTCGCACCTAATCCTTCAAACATCCTTGATCTGCTAGTATGGTCCTACAAAACCATGGAAACCTTGGAAATCACATGAACCTTATCTTAGGCAACTAACACTCAACCATTTAAGAATATTAGTTGTCCTTAATTCGTCAGTCAGAAACTTTGGCTTCTTGATCTTGCAAAATATCAAAAAATCATTTTCTAAAAATCTTTGCAAACCATTCATTTTTTCCAAATTCTTTTGGAAATCATTTTTGAAACTATTTTAGAATTGTCTCAAAGTCATCACAAATTATCGCATATCATGCACAAAACTCTACATAAGAAGGCCACATTGAAAACACCACACAAAACCCACACACAAAATTTGAAAGTAGGTCGAGCTCATTGTCAGGCCAAAAAGCTACATGGACATCACATGCCTTAAATATGCACAAGAGACACGGGGCTATCCCCCATGCCCTTAGTATAAGCCAAAAACACATCTGGTAATCAATCTCAAATATCCTAGCTCAAAATGATGAAGAAACACAAATCATCAAATCCAAGCACAAACACGATGCCAATACACTTATACTAGTAAAACAGTTAAAAATTGAACTTAAAGTATAAGACTCAGCACATCCTGCGTTCAATGTTAAATGCCAAATTCCCAATGTTTACACACTAGACAGTGCCCCTAATATATATTGTTCAGTGCACACCACATACATACAAATGCTAAATTATAAAAATACTTGTTAGCTCATCTATAGATCACTATCTACATCAAGGAGGTTAAAGGGAGATCAACTTAGTTTACGAGGTCATCATATTCATTATCTTGCAGGGAATAGTTAAAAATGAAATCTCCAAGAATAAGACACATGGATCTCTACATCCTATATAAAACGCGTGGAGACTTGTGTTTTATGTTAGACGCAGCAACAGTTGCGTTTTACACCTCAGATTTTTAACTAAATCTTCCAAAATAGTATCATGCATGCATATGAACTAATCTAGGAATTGAAAGAGGAAAGAAACATCATATAATCTACTGCATGCGATACATTCGTAGTCTCCAGATTCATTTAAACTTCTACTCATTGATCATAGGTACAAGGACTGTCAAGAGTGTAAAACGTAGGGATCTGGATGTCCAATATATGACACACTAGGCCTTACATCTTACACCCAAAAATCCAGACATTAAACATAGGGAACTAAAAACTATCATTAATGATCACATGCAACTTTAGAGGCACAAAGATGATCAAAAACTAGGAAAGAGACACTATGTACAACAAAATCCTAACCACAAATAATCTAAATTACTTCTAATTGGGTGTGTACTTTGCACCCAAGAGGAAAAGCCACACATGTTCAAGCTTCCACTACAATCTAGAACTCTGTGAAACCTTTGCATGCTTCACCCAAAGCTTCCTCTGAGTTCCCACGATCTCCTCAGCCACCCATGCAACACCAAAAATAAAAAAAATGAGTGCATGCACCTAAAGCAAGGGAAAGAAGAAAGAAAGAGAGCTACAACCATGAACCCAACCAAGCTCATCTTGATTTCATAGTTGCTGCACCTTCTCCCTCTGCTTTACAGCTATGCCTGATGTCTGGGACTTGTAGAGGGTCGTCGAAGCACTACCTCCAAGATCACAACCATATGCATGCGAGAGAAGAACCCAACACGCAGACCCATGCACATCTTTTTCTCTAACATGCAAGCTTCTTCTCACACTCTCCCCTAAGTCCTCTTCCTTGGAAACTCCTCGAACCACTCTTACCAGACCAAGAAGAAGAAGAGAAGAAAAAAACCCATAGGAAAAAGCAACTACCAACACTTATATAGGCAACTAAAGCTTTTAGAGACAATTTAAGGTGTTAAACACATAAAGTTTTGTGTCTTAAATAAGACATGGCACACGCTGCATTTTACACACCTAGGAATCCAGAAAATGCTGTTGAGCTTGCATTTTACATAAAATGCATGATATTCAATGTCTAATACTCCAGAATTCTAAATTAAATCTCAAGCTTAAAATGCTGCCTACGATCTGGATTGTTACATCTTGATATGATGTGGATATAAAGAGAGAAAACCATATGGAATGTTATGATGTGTAGAAAAATGGAGAAAGTGAAATCAGAAGAGTGGTATTTCAACTAAAAAGGAAGGATTTCACCTCAATATCGCATTTCTAATTCCATTGGGGACCTAATATTGCTTGTAGAGAGTCTATCTTAGTTGAAGAAGAAAGAGTACTTCAACTTCTCAATGTTACAAAACTTCTGTTATGGAAATCTAACTCAGAAACACCATATTTGGAGCATAGAATCTAATTTCCAATAGAAAACTAGTAGAACCTTTTGTCTCTAAGTTTTCTCTAGAGCTCCACTCCTCTGTCTCTCTCTTTTATGTCCTTTTAAAATGAGAAAAGCTAGATTCTATTTATAAATGGAAAAGCCATTAGTGTAAATGATTATCTTAGTATTTTAAGATAGTTTAAGCCTAGATAATTGTGATTTAATTAAGAAATAATAATAATAAACGGATGCATATGTCATGTGTGCACCAAGGTTCACCCGTATTTAATGTAATAAGCAATTTTTCATTTTTTTAACGTGACATTTATAAAGTAACTTTATTTTGATGTGATATTTATAAAGTAAAGTTTATTGATGCTCAAGATATTCCTAACTCTTGTGAATTTACCATTTTACCTTTCAAGATTAGAATAATTCTGTTGATTAAGGTTTAACTAATCATGATTAAGAGTGATTGTCCTTTTTAATCATGATAAGGGTTTAGTTGATTATTTTGTTTTAAAGACATTTTTGCGATTATCTTAGGTTTATCCATGCTTAAGGGACTTTAATCAACTCATAATCAAATTGATATTATATCTGATTCCCTATTTAAGTATGTATTTTATCAACATCATATTCAATCATATGTGTTTAATATAATAATTTATATGTTAACCACATAATAATTTTGACATTATATTCGAACAAATATAAAAATCATGTGATCTACCCCCTTGACCCGCACGAACACTCGCTTGTCCCGAATGACGTCCGCTGGTCCTAAATGATGCTTGTTCATCTCAAATGACGCTTGCTAGCAAGCTATGTTCAACCAAATGACTCGTTCATTGGCAACTGACTTGGAAATCATCCATATTATCATTAAATTATGCTAGATCGTGTATTTTTATCGATATTATATTCGATTATATGTATGTCTAACATTGTATTCTCTTTTGTAATGGATCGTGTACTTTTATTGGCATTATATTTGATTATACATATGTTTGGTCTAATACTCTTAATTTAGGCATTATACTTGAGTATATTTGTAACACTTGTGAAATTCATTTTGTAATTATTTACATTTTAATGAATTTACTATTGGACGAGTGTTACTGTTTCTAGGCTCGTTGTGTGGATTTGTGTTTTTGGGCTTGGGCCTCGTGGGCTGGCTTCTGATTGCGTGTCCCTGTGTGTGGTTGGCACCGTGTATTGTGACACTATGCTTGTGGACCAGGTGTGGGCTAGTGTGGGGCCTGCGTTGTGGGCCAGGTGGTGGGAGAGTTTGGTGCGATGAGTTGTTAGCTCGTGCAGGAGGCCTGTGGTTGCACTGTGCATGCATGCATACAACTACCACCTTGGGCGCATATGTATATGCGCGACCAATGACTCTTCCTCCACACCTCTTCTCTCCCTCCTTCGCTTTTTCCCCTCCACTCCTCCTTCTTCTTCTTCACTTCTCCTTCCCGTCTCTGTTGGTGGGTGCAGGTGAAGAATAGAGAGAGAGACCAAGAGTGGGAGAGTGTGAGGTGAAGGCGAAGGCGGTGTGTGGTGGTGCGCGGAGCTCCCAAGTGGCGTCCTTGAGGTCGAGGAGTGGCCATGGACGGGTGGTGTCACCGGAGTTGGTTGGAGGCCAGAGTTGGGTCGTTGGAACGCGTATTGTAGGTACGCATCTCCAACCCTTGAATAGAGAGCATGAAATTAGTAGAAATTGATAGGATTGTATGAAATCTAGGTAAATTTATATTCCTAGAATTTATTATTATTTTATGAGTATTTATGGATATTTATGGTGGTAATTGAGTTTTGGGTCGTTTTGACTCTTTTGCCTTTGTGATTTTATATCTTGATGCATGGTGAATGATTTTTGGTTTTGTTTGTTGAGATTTGGAGTAGACTCAAGGGTCTACATCTTATGCTTTATGTGATATTTTTGGTGTTGGGTTTGAGGATCCGATCGTTAGTCCCAATTGGGCGATTTTGAATAGTAGGGTTTGGGCCTTTTTTTATTTTTCGCAAAAATCAACATACCGAACCATTTCGGTATGCCGCTTTTTTGTCAGTTTGGTCCTCTAATCGAAGTTCGATCATTCGATTTTGGACGGTCGACCGAATCTGTGAATTTTGGTCGACCGAACCATTTTCAATATATCGATTTTGGCTTGAGTGTTGACCGTTGACCTGATTCGGTCGACCGATCATAATCGGTCTACTAAACCAGGGATTTTCGGCATGCCGAATCAGGGCCCAAATGTGTTTATAAAATGTGATTTTCTAGGATTTTCCAGATTGGTTTATATTGTTCCTTTTAGATGGGAATGTGGGTCATCAGTAGTGGTCCCTTAGGACACCTGATGCGCCGTTTGTCGAGGTTTTGGAAGAGTTTTCAAAGATATATAAAATGATTTGAAAACGATTTCAATAGAGATGAATTAGCAGATTTGGAAAATGGTTTTCCTAGTTTTCTGTTTACGGACCGAGATAGTGTAGGACCGTAACGTCGTGTAACACCCGTAAAATTCATTTTGTAATTATTTACATTTTATGAATTTTATTCCTAGACGGGTATTACTGTTCCGAGGCCTGTTGTGTGGTTTTGTGCTTTTGGGCTTGGGACTCATGGATTGGTTTCTATTTGCGTGTCCTTGTGCGTGGTTTGGCATTGTGCATTGTGGCATTGTGCTTGTGGGGCCGGGTGTGGGGTCCCCATGGGGCCCACTTGTGTGTGGGCTGGTGGTTGAGGCTTGTAGTTGGCCTCGTTGGTGGTGGCTGGCGGTTGACTGTTGTGCGATGTGCTGGTGGCTGAGATGCGTAGGTGGGCACGTTTTCAGCTACTCCAGGCGTAGGCTTTATAAGCTGCACCGCACTGCACCTCTCCTCGCCACCCGTTGTCTTCTTTTCCTTCCTTCTTCTTCCTTCCCCCTCCTCTTTGACGGCGCTACTCTTTCTCCTCATCCTCCACTTTCTTTCCTTTCCTCCTTATTTCTCCTTCTCCTTCCCCTTCTTCCTTTCTCTGGTCCTCCGAGTGTTGGTGATTTGGCTAGCCCCGAGAAGAAGCAGAAGGCGAGGTCCAGTGTTTCCTTTGCAGGCCGGCGGAGTTTTGCTGGGGGTAGCGGAGTTGGCTTCAGTCAGACAGTGTCCAATGCTCCTAGTGGGAACCAGTGCTTCAATTGTGGTCAGGTGGGCCACATCGCTGCATATTGCACTCATCCTAGGCGAACTCCCTCTCCAGTGGTGTGCTATAATTGTGGGAAGGTGGGACACGTTCAAAGAGCTTGTCCAGAACTGCCTAAGAAGGCAGGAAGCGCACCGCAACAGCCGACTTGGGGACGAGTGTTCATTATTGCAGCTCCAGGCACTGGGTCTTCGGGGGATGTTGTTGAGGGTAAGGATGCATAGTTGGTTCTGTAACCCTCTGAGATGTGTTGTAATCTCTTTGTAATCTGGAGATCTGCCTGATTGAATGGATGTGCGGTGTTGTTTTGTTTGGCCATCAGGTTCTTTTATTGTGGCTGGCCGGATGGCCAAGGTGTTGTTTGACTCAGGGAGTTCTTTCTCCTTTATCTTTGAGTATTTTGCGGTGGAGTTGGGGAAGCACAGTTTGGCATGGAGATATCTGCGGTTTGTCGACTTGAGGCTGAATGGCAGAGAGTTCGACGCCAGCCTGATCGTGATGGACATGCAGCAGTACGATGTGATACTCGGCATGGATTGGTTGGCGCAACAGTCTGCTTTGATCGACTGTGCTCGGAGGAGAGTTTATTTTGGGTCTCCTGAGGATGAGTCATTCTTTGTGCAAGGTGGGTGTCAGGGTGAGCCTAA
>JAMKQA010070079.1:0-19878 GCA_024699735.1 Posidonia australis | reverse complement strand
TTGGCATGAACTTTAGTCAATTCTGAAAAAATGCAATATTGCTTGAATTTAATGAAATTGAGTGAATGGGCTTGGTTTAGGGAATGTAGGTTGAGCAATTTTTGAGTCTAGGGTCCAAGGCAGACTTAGTCGGGCTTAGTGGGCCTGAACAGGCCTTCATAGGCCTAAGTGGGCTTGTGTGGGCCTTGTGGGTTTAAGTGGGTCCAAATGGGCCCAGTCAAGTTGAATGAGAGTCAAATGGGCCTAGAATGGGCTTGTGGACCCAAATGGGCTCAACTAAGGCTTAATGGGCCTAAGTGAGCCTTCATGGGCCCAATTGGGCTTTCATGAATTAAATGGCCTAATGAGAGTATGTGGGCCCAAATGGGCTCAACCAAGGCTCAAGCTCAGCCACCAGATTCTCATCCTGCAAAATTGGAAATTTGGGGTGTCTACAGCGACAAATGGGATACACTAGGTCACTTGATCATCAGTTAGGCCCGTAGGCGATCATAGAACTCGCTAACACCTAGGATGTCCCGAGCATGGCCACCGCTGCAGTAAGCCTTGAATGCGGATCTTTGCGGACGGATGACTTCCAACCCCATAAGAGCAGCCAACCAGATCTATCAGGCAGAATGTTAGTAAAGGACCGTAAGGGACAGGGACAACATCATGATTTATTACCTACACTAAAGCTGCACAGTTGTAGAAATGGCGACAGCAGTGCAGAATCCGATCCAACTCTCAGTAGGTCTTCGCTAGAATAATTGGAGTCAGGTCAATCTGTCAAGTGGTCGCAGCTAAGGCAATCTTAGCCACCTCAATCTGAATTGTGGTTTGGCCATGACTGAATACCAACTCCTCGAAGAAGCGTGTGACAAACCCAAGCAGCCACAGCTCATCCCCCAGTTCAGCCTGCCTTTGCGACATTTCACAAAAGTAGTCCAGTCAGAGCATGGGAGCAGAGTCGTTCGTGCAAACTAGCTGTTGTGTATAGTCAACAACACTCAGCCCAGACAATTGGCTTAAAAAAGCTAAATTCCTGTCACAGCCTTCGAGTTTCCTCCAAGGTCAATGTCATTTTGGTTTTGCCAAAGCGGAAGACGTGGTGGGCCGGCTTCCAGAATCTAGTGGCCATGCACAATAAATACCGACTCTCCTCCACTCAACCAATGTCAAGGAGTTTGGAGGAAATCCCCTATGAGTAGAGCCTCTGCTAATCTCCGACAATCAAGGCCCCAATCCAAGCTAGCAAAATGTCCTAGCAGTGGACAAGAGTAACCAACGTAGGGTATCCCTAAACATAGAAAATTGAATAGATAAGGACATCTCACAATTGCCCAAGGTGCAAGAGGTTAGATGCATGGTAGGCAAAGAGATCATGCTCAAACTGAGAGGCCTTGGCACAAGCAAAGACAATAGCAGCTTACCATGAGAAGAAGATAGTTGTGGAAAACAGAGGAGCCATTGATGCTTAAAATGCTTGAGGAAACCAAGAGAATTGGTGGGGAGTCAAAGAGGAGACCTCTGTACACAGAGGGAAGCTCGTTTGCCTTGACTCCCAAAGCCCTAAGCCCTCTTATATAGTGCAACAACCTGGTTAGTGGCTGGCTTGGTGCCACAGTGAGTACCACAGACCGATAACGTGGACGAGTACTACGGATGAAACCTATGAACCAACTGTGTGGGAAATCTAGGGATTTTCCCAAGTCACAACTTACTCCAATGGCCCGCACTACTGGCACAAGTTAAACAGGAAATAGGGAGACAACCCACAAACAGTTACACCAAAGAGAAACCAACAAGCATGTGTGTTCCAAAAGAGTAGTTGCATAACAGATATTGCCAATCAATTGCCAAGCATACATCAGATAACCATGTCAAGAGTACACCAGTCAATACAAAATCTCAACAAAAAAGACATCAACAAATGAAATGGCTTAATCCTCCTCTGAATTATCCTCCTTGCCCTTCTGAGTAGCTACGATGACTTGGCGGTCGGCTCTATGATGCATCCTCATTGTAGTCCGAGCAGAAGTGGCCCAGGCTCCAGCAGTTGAGCTAGAGGCACCAGTTGGATCCTCTCCCCTAGAAATATCTTCATCGTCTAGGCCAAACTCGAACACACTGCTGCTACCCATGACTATCTCAGCCCTGGGACTCACACCCTGAAAGGAGAAAGTAGGCACGTCAGAACAAACAAATATAGGGAGGTACTACAGAATTTAAACAATTATGAAAAGGTTGATTTAAACGATTTACCACCAAGAAAGCCTCCTATTGGGCTTGAAAGGAAACAAGAAGCTGTCGGATCTCAATATAAAATTTAGCTTTTTTAACAAGGAAAATGAGAGTTTACCTCGACCCTCCTAGCCCACTCCCACCAGTCCTTAAGTTGTTCTCTAAATCTCTGCAGACAACAAACACATAACATGTCAGATTAGTAACTAACAAAAGCAGGCAATGTAGAAGAATCCAAGTGATAGTTAGTAGCATTTACCGGGGCTTAGTCCTCAAAGAACTACATCTCCCGTTGGCTCTCCCTCAACTCTTTATCGAAGAGGTGGGGCTTTCTAGCCTGCTCAAACTAGGCCAGGTAGTCATTATAGTCAATCGAGCAGGAAGCATAGTGGCTCCGCTCGACGAAAATTGCTATAGTGGTCGATCGAGCCCCCACTTGGGTCGAAGCTTGAGACTCCATGTAATCTGGAGGAGGCAAAATGATGCAAAACTCGTTCGTATTGATGGCGAACGTGTCCCAAGAGATAATATACTGACCTTTTCAAGTAATAAACTTCACCTGCTTTTGGCAAAGCGTCCTGCCAGAGTTTAATGGGGCCTAATCCATTCGTTTGTACCGCTCAAAGGGCCGCAAGTCCACCTACAGCACAAACAAAACAAGTCAGATAACAAAGCTGAGGGGCTGTGGAAACTTAACAGACAAAGCAAAGGCAGCACTTACATCATCTATACTCAGTAGGGAGATAGCGGTATGTCTCGTAGCCGTAGACGCCCAAGGCAGCCCAGTGGTCGGGCTCGCACCACTATCTAGGTAGGGGCAGAAGATCGGAACGCAGACGGAAGAAGTAATACCCCCTCTCCACGTGCTCCATCCAACAATACTGCAAATAGAGACAATAAAGGCAGAAACGAAGTCAGATGCAAGCATAGTTTCAAAAAGAACTGCGCCAAGTAGATTATCAGAACTTACCGTCAGCAGTGGATAAAGGCCAATGTGGGAGTGTAGATTCTTTTGAACCACATCATCCAGTCCACAAAACATATAGGTGTAGCTAGCTTCGCCCAAGTCATAACGATCCAGCAAGCTCAGATCAACTAAATAGATCAGCCAATCAGTTGGTATGTAATAGCCTAAGGTGTCGTAGAAGATCAGCCAATCAGTTGGTATGTAATAGCCTAAGGTGTCGTAGAAGATCAGTCTGCATAGCTCTAGCAGGGGATCTGGGGGTCGAATTGGGCTAAATCTTTGTCCACTCCCGTAGCCAATTGTAGCAGAAGTAGTACAAGTCATAGGTGAGGGGTGGACGCTCACGTCCCAGCAAAGCAAGAACCTTGGCAAAGCTCTATGTAGCCTTTCCCATGATAGGCCCCCCGTCGAAGCCTAACCCAGTCAGTAGAGTCCAATGCTCAGGCAAAACTCCCAACTCACCGAACAGGAGGTGAGAAGTGTGCGTCTCATAACGCCACCTCTCCACGAGAGCCCGGAAGCGTTGGTAGTGACCGTGGATGGCACATATCTGGAGTAGGCTACCGAAAGGGTTGTGATGAAGTAGAAAATCATGTAGAAAGTGGGGCAAATGCTTGAAATGGTCCAACATAAGTATCCAAAGGCACTACATGACCCGACTAGTATCACCTACTTGTAAAGCAAAGGAAAAGCTAGAACATCAAATAAATTTTTGTGGCAGTTATTTGACATATTTCTGAAGTAAATACTCAAAGTTGTCACGCTCACAAATGTAGGTGCTATTGAGTAAGAGCTCCTTAAAGTAGCCTGACTCCTGTAATTATACAAATGGCCGGTCAGAGGCAGGCTAAGGAGGGCAATTTCATATCCTTTACCTCCTATGGCACCTCCAACTCCTCGCTGGCGGCCGATCTCTTAGACACTTGTGGACACGATGCCATCCTGGAGCCTCGAGGGTGGGCCCTGCCTGCGACCTCAGCATCGTGGACCCAAGGCAGCTGTGCTAGTCTCAACAGCCTCTCGCCCGGAATCAGACTGCAAACAAGAGGGCTTAGTCAGTTAGATTTAGAATAAGAAAAAAGCCTACTGTATTCTTGACATTTTGCCCAAAAGCAATATTTTATCATCAACTAGAATTGGCTCTAGGATAGAAATTCTGCTTTACAAGTATACATGTTGAGCCAAGTTTGTTTTGCAAAGCATGAAAAAATCAAGCAAACCGTATATTGGGTCGCAATAAAAATCAATTTTAAAGCCCAGAATCAAGTCATCAAAGCGGAACCTGGCATAGCAAAGTGCGGAAAATCATAAATTGTCGAGGTTATGCAAGATACAGTTGCAAGATCATCATTCCAAAACTTAAAATTCCCAGGCCTTTTCACAAAATTCAAAGCCATTCTTCGGAGCATCATTCGAAAATCCAAATACTCATCAAAGCAATATTGTTCGAGCAGAGATAAAGTTTTTTTTCCAGGCAGCATTGTTTAAGAAAAACCAAGGACATCATGTAAAATTCAGGTACAAGGTTCACATGCCACATTTGTTTTCATTCAAAGCCAAAATGCAATAATCAGAATGCAATCATTGGATATTATTCATGGCTAAATCAAGTGTATTCCCAAGGCATTATTCAAATAATCTTATAACATGTCCAGAGCATAACTTAAGCAAAAAAATCAGTGGTTTTTCATAGCATGCTGGCAGGAGAATGGAGTGAACCAACCACCATTAGCGTGTTGAGTCCAGCCACAGCCGGCATGCCGTCCAGCCCACTACTGGCACGGCCCCTTTGGTTCCAACGAGCCCCCCATGGAAGGACTGCTTCGATGCTGGGCAAAAAGAGAGCTAGTGGCACCCGATGGAGAGAGGAGGAGGAGCACTTGTGCCCGACTGAGGAGGAAGGTAAAAGAAGAAATGAGAGGAGCGGAGAGCGGGAAGGAGGGCTTACCATGGTTGTTGACGCCGCCGCACACGTTCCCCGCGCCATCCATCCGAGCCCATCGATTGTTCAGCCACGCCCACCCATGCTCCGTCGCCGTCGAAGCCCCACAAGCCATAGCCACCGGCGTAGAAGTGTAAGGGGGAGAGGGAGACGAGTAGTTGCAATGGTGATGAGAAGGAGGAAAGGAAATAAATGGAAAAGTATAGTTTTAAATCAAAACATTATAACAAAGGAGGCCATTGAGTTTGGGACGTTTCTGCAGAAGGAAATGGGAGAATAACCAATGATCAAGTGCCTAGAAGCTACAGTGATAACTACGAGTGGGCCCCGCAGTTTTATAAATTTCTCAATTCCCTAGACAGCTTTTTGTGGCAATTCTGGAGCCAAGCGTAATTTACCCTTTAAATGTTGGAATTTTGCTTTAGAAAGTTTCGAGTTGGAATTTTGCTTTAGAAAGTTTCGAAAGTCTAGAAATGTTTGCGCAATCTCTAGATCCCCAGCAAACTTTTTCTATCAAAAATCGTCACTAGGATCAACCTCAATGTCCAATTTTGTGAATTTTTGCCATAATTTTCAGAAATTACAAACAAATCCCTGAACTTATCCACAAGCCAAGAGTGTGCTCTCCTGCCAGTCTCAACCTCCAAAAGCACTTCCCAAGGAAATAGGTTAGCACTAGTTAATTTACTTTAGAGCGTCTTGTCCTAGAAAGTTCTTGAGTGTCCTAGGGTTGGAAAAATTGAGAGAAAACCCTTAGGAATCTTCGCCCCTATCTAGGCCTCAATCTAATCCATTCAGAGCTAGCCAAATGTTCTTGAAGGCCCAAGAAATGCATAAGTCATACATGCAAATCAACAGTTTAATTCAAAGAAATAGTCCAATGAAATTTGTAGATCAGCCCCTATTATCCTAGAAACTACTGGATAGTCCTCAATCATCGCCATGGCAAACTGCCGGACGTGCACACCTTCTCAGTCAAAAGTCAAGAATGCTCTAGGCACATCAAAACTGGGCCTTATGCATAGAAGTAACTAAAATGACATAGCCTAGAACAAATTATCGCAGTGCCCCTGTAAGAAAATGAGTGTGCCCAGTCTACTAGTCGAGGCTCACGACATGTTTCTTTCACCCTCACTTAAATTCGGGATTGCTACAGAATCATGCAGGTGGCCCTTAATAATTTCCATTTCAGCGATAGGAAAAATTGCAATTATGCATCCATCATTGTACAAAAATTGTTTGCACCTCAATTGCCAGCCAAAGACTTCTAGGCACCTTGTGCACGGTCCTTGATTACCCACAGTAGTGTCAACCCTGAGTAGAATTCAGTCGATTCGGTTGTACCTGGTTTGACAGCCACTGCCGCTCTCTTTCTTTTCTCCTTTCTTGGCCCGCAAGTCTGAGATCTTGCCATCTCTTGACTGATAAGTCCGCAACTTGCCAAGCATTCTATCATCACTCTTCTTTGGCTTGGCGCTCGGTTCGTTCGACCGATAGCCCCTTTCCTTTATCTTGGTGCCCGGTTTGTGCGACTAATAGTTGTGCCTTTGGCTTGGTGCATGATTTGTCTGACTGATAGTTGTGCTTTTGGCTTAGTGTCCGGTTCGTCTGGTCGATAGCTCCTTTCCTTAGCTTGGCGCCCGGTTCATCCAGTCGATAGCTGTGCCTTTGGCTTGGCGCCTAGTTCGTCTGACCAATGGCCCCTTTCCTTCTGCTTGGTGCTCGGTTTGTCTGGTCGATAGCTGTGCCTTTGGCTTGGTGCCTAGTTCATCCAACCGATAGCCCCTTTCCTTTAGCTTGGTGCTCGGTTCGTCCAACCGATAGTTGTGCCTTTGGCATGGTGCCTTGTTCATCCAGCCGATAGTTGTGCCTTTGGCGTGGTGCCTTGTTCATCCAGCTGATAGCCCCTTTCCTTCAGCTTGGTGTCCGGTTCGTTCGGCTGATAGCTGTGCCTTTGGCTTAGGGGCCCTGTTTGTTCGGTCGATAGACCCTTTCCTTCTAGCTTGGTGCCTGGTTCGTTCGACCATTAGCTGTGCCTTTGGCTTGGCGCCCGATTCGTTCGGTCGATCGCCCCTTTCCTTCAGCTCAGCGTCCAGTTGGTCTGGCCAATAGCTGTGCCTTTGGCTTGGTGCCTGGTTCATTCTATCGATAGCCCCTTTCCTTTAGTTTGGCATTCGATTCTTTCGACTGATAGCTGTGCCTTTGGCTTGATGCCTGATTCGTCTGGTCGATAGCCTTATCTTTTACTTCTGGCTTGGCGCCTGGTTCGTTTGGCCGATAGCCTTGTCTTTTCCTTTTGGCTTGGCACCCGATTTGTCCAACCAATAGCCCTATTATTTTCCTTTTGGCTTGGCGACCGGTTCGTCCGGTCGTTGGCCTCATTCTTTTTCTTTTGGCTTGGTGCTCGATTTGTCTACTCGATAGCCTTTTCTTTTTCCTTTTGAGTTGATGCCTGGTTTGTCTAGCTGATAGCCTTTTCTTTTCCTTTTGGCTTGGCGCCTGGTTCGTCCAGTCAATAGCCTTTTCTTTTCCTTTTGGCTTGGCGCCCGGTTCGTCCAGTCGATAGCCTTATCTCTTTTCCTTTGGCTTGGTACCCAATTCATCCAGCTAATAGCCTTTTCTCTTTTTACTTTAGCTTGGCATGCAGTTCGTTTGGGCGATAGCCTTTTCTCTTTTTCCTTTTGGCTTGGTGCCTAGCTCGTCTGGCCGATAGCCTTTTCTCTTTTTCCTTTTGGCTTGGCGCCCGGTTTGTCCGACCGATAGTCATTTCTATTCCTTTTGGCTTGGTGCCCGGTTCGTCCGGCTGATAGCCTTATCTTTTCGTTTTAGCTTGGTGCCTGGTTCATCTAATTGATAGCCTTATCTTTTCCTTTTGACTTGGTGCCCGATTCGTTTGGTCGATGGCTACCCCTCCTTTGGGCTGATACCCTAAACTATACAAGTGACATTGTCAAATGTCCAAGTGACGTCCGTCAAATGTCTATTTGCTCGACCTATAAGTCTGATATCTTGCCATGCTCTTCTTCTTTGGGTTGATACCTCAAACTATTTGGGTGACATGGTCAAATGTTCGGATGACGTCCGTCAAACATCTATTTGCTCAACTAGCAAGTTCGACATATTGTCATGCCCCCTTCTTCGAGCTGATACTCCATACTATTTGGGTGACACCGTCAAATGTCTGGGTGATGCCCGTCAAACGTCTATTTACTCGGCTGGCAAGTCCGACATCTTGCCATGCCCCTCTTCTTTGGGTTGATGCCCCAAACTATCCAGGTGACACCATCAATTGTCTGAAAGACAACCGTCAAACGTCTATCTGTGCTTGACCGACAAGATCGATGCTAGTCGTGCCCTTGTTCCTCTTTGGGCTGACAACCTGAGCTATCTAACTGATGAGTCCATCGACCCATCATATGCTCCTTTTTGTCATCTTGTTGACTAGTTGTGCCCTTGTGGGGGAAGTAACTGATCATCAAGCTTCGCATTTAGCATTGCATTATCAACTCTTAGCATCAACATTCGTAGCAAGCACCCTGCATTTCCCAGCTTCGCATATCTGCATGCTAGTCGTAATCGCATTAGCATTTGCACTTTGGTAACAAGTCACAACTTTTGGTGCATCTACTAAATGAATGACCCAGCGCCCACAACACCGTTCTCCCGTGGACTTGGGCATAGTGTCTTTCTCAACCCTGAGCATCAGTCGCGGTTCCATTCATCCCTCGACCTTGCTCACGGAGGGGCATCTGTAGACACCATTGTTTTTGTCCTTGGATGGTAGTCAACTTCTCTGACGGAACCCACTTTGGATGGTCGGTCGGTACAACCACCTTCATCACCTAAGACCCCATTTAAAACCCAAATCTATCTCCCACAATCCAACACGACCCAAACCTAGCCCAAAACCAATCTACCCAAGCCCTTTCGTGGCCTGAATGCTTGGTGGATCGGGCTTGTCTCCTTTGCTAGTAAACTATCCTAGGATCCCTGCAGCCCGATAACACGGACTATATACCCAGACAGGATGCGCAGGTGTCCTAGGTCAGTGCCAGCAGCGAAGGTTAAACTTGTCCATTCACCTTTGGTCCACTGGATCCTTGCCTCTCATTAGTTGGCATGGATCTACATGTGTCCTACCTTTCATTTGGACCATGAAATCCCCCTTGTTGATTTGATTTCCCATCGTATCCCCTTGATCAAATCTCAGCTAGATGATAGGAGTAGTTGAAAATCAATGGACCAGATTCGAGACATACTTCTATTTAAACTCAGCTTGTCTCTTTCGATAGGATCCTTGACTTGCTGCTCACTCCCTCACGTCCACTGAGAATCCACCTTACTCCCTAAGCTCTTGCTCCCCTTCCAAGACCCTCGTCGGCCTCTGATTGTCCTCTAGAAGTCCAACGTCCACCTGTTTTTCACCTCTGTAACTAGATGCTTCCACTACTTCCACAAGCATCCTCAGTCCACCAAGTTACTCCCTCACTCTCATCCAAGCATAACCTGTCACCCACTGTTGTCTTCACAGCATCTCTGCCCCATTTTGGTTGTCGACCATCGCTTCCCATCTGCCGTCGGAGAAGGCCAACCCACTGAACAAGGGAGACACATTCCGACGGTCAACATTTACAATGATAATATTTGAATGTATGTTTCTTTGATTTGTAGTGGCAATATGGCAAATTGTATGATACCAATATTAGTTCACTGAGATAAAAATATTGTTATTAATGGAAAAACTCCAGAATATGAGGGTGGTACTTCTAAAGTAGTCGATATGCGTCGTAAAAATAAACTAATAAACTTGAAGAATAAGGTGTTTAAACTTAGGAGATTTGATCGATGTTATTATGATATTAAGATAACATACAAGTAGCCTTTACATTAATTATCAACTTGTGTTGAAGTAATAGATGATGATACAATGGAGGTTATGTTGAGCTTGACTCATAAAATGTCTATCATGGAAGTGTATGTGGAAAAATTAGATTTAGATTATGAAACTTAATACCTACGGATTGAAGTGTATCAAGGTCATGTTTACCAAGTAATATATGCACATGGTAACAATTATGAGATATACTTGAATAGGAAGGAAACAATGCATATATGCAACTACGAAGGGTACCTTGGTCATATGTTCTTGTTGTTTGTTCTCAAAATTATGCCAACATTCATAGTGCTTCCTTGGTGGATAGACACTTTCAAAGCTCAGCTTACAAGAAAGCTAATACTCCTGTTTTTCATCCAATCCCTAACAAAAGATATTAACCAAAGCGAGTGTCTCTTTATATGTTACTTCCAACAGAAACACATAAACATGGTAAACCAAAGTCCACAAGAATCATAAATGAAATGAATGAAAATGCAGTAGAAGAGTGAGATGTGGTATCTATAAGGAAATTGGACACAATAGGTCAATCTATCCAAGTAGATAGGTTAGTTAAATGATTATGTCAATTTAAATAATTATGTTAGCTCTTGTAAATATTTTATTTAAATGATTATGTTAACAGATATGTAAGTTGTTTCAATTTCTCTAGTTTATTTTGTTGAATGGAGTGCTAACTCATGAAAAATTTGAAATGCAGATAGCCTCACAGGATTTGTTCTCCAACTCAGTTGATCAATTCTTACACTTCAAGAGAGTCATAGGTCATCATTGTTTGATTTAGATATGGTAAGCTATTTTTAACGTAGTGTACAACAAGTAGTACAATTAAGAATTCATACTATGTAATTTGGCCACGTAAAATAGGGATTTAAAAATAGTTGCTCTATGATGCATTGTTTCTTTTATACTGCCTAATAAACTCTTTAGTATTATTCCTATTAGTAGTCAATAAGTCACTTGCTTGAACTATGTAGACCTATAGTGTAGGATGTAAAGTTAATCAAAACTAAATGAGAAAAAGAAAAATCTAGCACAAATAAATGATTAAAGTCAAGAGTTTTCCAAGACAAATAAAATGATTAATTTGAACTTCGAGAACATGTTCACTTTAAATAGAAGTTGCTAAAATTCAAGCACCGAAATCAAAATCTTCACATAACTAACTTATGATAGGGGCAGCAAAATGGTTTACTTGCAATGCTGAAGAAAGCTTGAGAAAATCATTGAATAAAATAGAAGCCAGGTGGGTACCACCACCTATTAATCAATGGTTATAAGTTCATGCCTAGACACAATCCATAGGTGATTGCAATGATTATTTCAAAAACCTAAATAAAGAAAATGATTGGATAAGCTAGAGGCCTAAATTCATAGTGAAAATAGAACTACTTTTTGACCTTTTTGCCCCATGAAAAAGATCTTCGCTTCATTTTTGAAGTAGTAGTGGAAACCATGAACATGATATTGACATCGAGAAACTTGCACAACAACAAATTTTAATAAGGCATCTTAACAAGTTATTTGTTCATGAAATTGACCATATCAAATAAATAAATTTGCAATATGGACCAATAATTTTGTCGTTTAATGAATACTTAACCTACTTTAGCTTGTTGGTTATTCATAGTCATAGTTATTATTTGATTCAATGCTCTCTTACCAATAGGCTTAAACTATATAATTAAGTAATAGTTATATATGTCGTAATTTAGTTTTGGTAGATATTCATTGCATATTAACAAATAATGGAGTAGAGACTACCAACTTGGTATTTGGGTTAAGGAACTATCTCAAGTCACCTGGATTGGAAGGAAATAGATAGTGGAGTAGTGGAGTACAATATGGGCAGACCAGATAGATTAAACATATGAGCTGATCATGGACTAGTTGTAGAGGTAGGACTATAAATTTCTGAACCATGAGCTCTTCTTACACAAGTACACATGAAGATCAGATAATTTTAGCATTTTACTGAAACATCACACAAAAAAGAGAGGAAGAAAGCTAACGATAGCAACGTTACCCGTCATCAAACATGTTTTGCAATAGTTTTTGGTTCTCTTTGCCCAATTTTTGGCCACTTTTTTTCTTGTTGATTCCTTTTTCTACGTGTTGATCTTCTTTATTTTTATTACACAGGATAATCTAGATTAATCAAGTGTATAGAGCATAGACAAGACATAAATGAATGAACAGTGACACATGAAGGTGTTTGTCAATATTTGATTGATGTAGGTTTCGACACAGTTAGTCATTTGGGCAGCGTACAGTTAGACCATTCACTCCTCACTATGCTTATGGAGAGATGGCAACCTAAGAAACATACTTTCCACCTACACCACAGCGAGATGACTACTACTTTGACAGATGTCACCATCATTTTTAGACTTCAAGTAGAGGGACAAATCGTTTGTACATATTTGGGTAGAGATTGGCAAGAGGAGTGCGTGGTTGCTTTTGGTGTAATTCCTACTGATCTTGAAAATCAGGACTATGTCAAATCGAAATGGTTGAAAGAGACATTCTTTCATGTGCCTGAGCATGCCACTGAGTTCCAAATTATAGCTATTGCTCATGTTTGGATTTTATATTACTTAGGTTGTAGTGTTCTTATTGACAAGACTGGAAACAAGGTCCATTTGAAGTACTTGTTCTTCATTCAGAACTTCCACACTTATAGCCAATATGCATGGGGGACTGCATCATTGACCCGTCTATATGTTTTGCTAGATGATGCTGCTCAAGCTAATTGTAATCAACTTTCTAGATTTTTGATGCTTCTATAGGCATAACAAGTTTAATTATTTACTATGATTATGTTAGTTATTTTAATGTAATTATTTATAATTTCACTAGATATCGTCATGGAAGCACACTCATGTTGGAAGGCCTACATGGTTGATGGCATATACTCTTGCAGATCTGTTGGCTCCTTTAGGATATAGATGGCTTGTACCATGCACTTGGAGGAGGAATGTGAAGTCACATCAGTTTGATTTCTACATAAATGAGTTTGACATGCAACAAGCTAATCAGATATAAACTAATAAAGTTTATTATCTTTAGCTTATTTGTATTTGTGTTATTGATTTTCAATTTGATACTAGATATATTGTTTATAACAGGTGTGACCATACCGGTGGAACCCTGCATGACTCCTTGGTGTGTGGAAACACACAAGGAATCTCAATATGGCCACAGCGAAGATGGTGAATCTAAGAAAGGAGATTCAACTCAGGAACACTAAAGAAGGATAAGAAATGGATACGGAAAAGGAGTCATCACCTAGTCTTTTAATGGAAAGATGAGGAAAACCAAGATGCATATGAATGTAAGAAAATGATACAAATGAATGCGTGTATGCTCCATGCCTAATGGATGCAACAACTAGCCATTATGGGCCAGAGAAAGGATAAGGATTCTTGTTACACATGGGGAAGGTGTTAGATACCCCCATACACTCGAAAAATTCAGTCTTTCAAGGTTAACTGCTTGCTCATTACCTTATGTGTGTTTGCTTGTCTACTCCTAATGCACATGCCTAAGATGAATGCGAAAACATGACAAATCTCTAAGAAACAATGAATAAAGGAGAAATAATAAGGAAAATAATCCAATGGACAATGTAAGTATTGAAAATGCCACTTTACTGTATGTCCTTGGGCGATGAGGAAAATCATGAAAATTGGAAATGTTGGAAAGCGTCACGTAAAACAGCGGAAACTAGAAAAATCCAAGAAAATCAAATAGGAGGAAATAATCCTAATTCAGGTCCATGTCGGCATTGTCAAGCCTGTTAATGTACGCCCTCGAGCGATGAAAATCCAAATCAAATCAAAACCATGAAACTCGGAGAAAATTCGGAAAACAATGTGAAGACTAAGTTTGAAATGTGCCTGAAATGTGTGTACATGATACAAGAAGATATGCATGAGAATATATATGAAAGAGAGTATCAAGGTGTACAAATGAATGCATGTATGAAATATGTAAGTTTTCAGGGACCTCTGTGTAAAAAATACTTGTTTCTAGGTAAAGGTTGGGATACTCAAGGTTTCATCTGCAAATGTGCTAAAGAACATATTTCTATGCAATTTTATGGAAGGTGGGGGTTAAATGTGCAAAACTGTGCATTTTGGATAAAAATTGAGATTCTCAGGGTCTAATTTGTAAATATGCTAGGAAAAATATATTTTAGTGCAATTTTGGGGAAATTCAGGGTTAAATGTGCAAATTTGTGTTTTTGGGTGAAAATGGGAATTTTCAGGGTTAGATTTGTTAATGTGCCAAAAAACATATGTTCAGTGTAATTTTAGAGAAATTCAAGGTTAAATGTGCAAATCAGTGGACTGAAGATGAAAGAAAACAAAACTTGAGGGTTTCTATCAAAGATTAAGGACCTGAAAGTTTATAAAAAATAGTGCAGGGGTCAATATGAAAGTTTACCAAAACAAAACAATATTAAAACGTTTTACAAACAAATGTAAGGATTGAGATGCAAAATGCAGGGACTTGAATGCAAGAAAAGAAAAGAAGAGAGTTTTAACAAGAAATTTTAAAAAATAAAACGACGGTCGTCGACGATTGAACCTCGCAGGCGATGACCGCCTGGGAAGCCATCTAGGGCTTCCCCGGCACTTGATCAAGCATCCAATCATCTTATAAGCAAAAGAGAAGAGAGAGGAGAGGATATATCAGCTCTGATAGAGCATCAGACGGCCATATTCCTCTCCCCACCTCACTCACCGACGTCGCGATTCCGGTGACGGGCCCAGAGTAGAAAGAGCTGTTGGCTCGATGCTCCTGGAAGGTTTACGGGATGGAGAGGAGGAGATTCCACTACTTGGAGGCAAGAACGGCGGTGTGTGCTTCTTCCCTGACCTAGCTCATCGTCGTCTTCGGTGGGGTTGACTGTGAGTTGTGATTGAGGCTCGGAGCGGTGCTTCGGGGCTATTGGAGGCCAGAGGTAGTGGAGAGGAAGGTTTTCCAATGCTTTATAGGGAGCTGCGATGAGTGAGATGCACAGTCGAATTCCACTGCAAGTCGTCTTCTTCAGCGATGGCGAGGGCTGCGGGCGGCGAGCGTCTTCCAGTGGCTTCTAGCGGCGATGTCGTGGCCTCCAGAGAGGCGAAAAAGCACGAGGGAGGTAGGCCTATCTACTCCACACTCTCTAAGACATGAATCACATAGAGGATTTGTGCCATCGTCTTGCTCGTCAGAAAATGGGTTCGGCGACCAACAGACCTTGAAATTCTGGCCAGGGAACCCGTTTCCTCCACTGGAACAACTCCAGGGAGGTTAAGGAAGGTTCAGGGGATGTAATGCAATAGAATTGAACTTGATCAGGGGCTCACCTGAGTTGGCAGTGGGTGTAGACTGTTTTCTATTACCGGAGCTCGCAGGGAGAAGGTGACCGGAGCTGGCCTGAGCTCTGAATTGCTTCTCCTTTTAGTCTCCTTAGTGATTTGATGCTCCTCTAGTTGCTCTGATTTGGTGGTCTCTATTGGGTTTTTCCTTTTTCCAAGTTTTCTCTCTCCTCCTCTTCCTTCCAAAGAGCCCTAGTGAAAGAGAAAGACTCCCCCATGCATGTCTTCATCTCTCCTTATATAAGGGGGAACTTAGCCCGTAATCCCTCCTCCAAAACACCACTAACAACTCTAACTAAGCACCTCCCTAACAACCTTCTCTAACAACCAACCTACAAATCCACTAACAAGTCTTAACAACTCCATAACAAACCTAACAACCTAACCACTTCATAACAAACCAACGACCCTCTAACCAATTCACTAACAAACCCTAACAACCCAATAACAAACCCAAGAATGTTTGAGAAAGTGGGCTTAAATGGGCTTTGGTGGGCTTGGTAATTAGGTTTTAGGCTATTGGCTTGGCAGATTGCATGGATTTGGATGGGTTTGAGACATAATTAGGATTTAGGTTTTGGTTTAGTGTATTGATTGTCCACTAGGGTTTTAAGTTGAAACAAAGATTTGAGCTAGTTTTGTGGATAAAATTAGGTTAAGATGTCAAGTTGGCTTTAGTGATAATGATTATGAGTCCAGCAACCACAATTCCATTCCAGAGAAGCCTACCTACAATCCTGCAAAATTGGGGTATCTACAACTGGTAATATGGCAGCCATACGATTAGGTGCTCATGGATTCTTTGCCAGACATTTATAGAGATGGTTTTGACATCTAGCTTATTCAAACCTAAATTATATGCTTTGAGTGTGGCAAGATACGTTCCAGATAGGGTTATGTGATGGTTCGATATCTTGCAGCATATACCTAATAACATGCCAATTGTCCAATTTTGAGCAGCACAAGGAAGACCAAACATTGATTGGTCCCACGAGCAAAGATAACATATCATTGATTGAGAAAATCTAGGAAATCATATACAGACTCAGAGGGGAACATTACACGTTGGTGAATGATAAGCAGACTTGCATCACCGGATATTACTTACTGTCCCCGTGGTTGTGTTGAGAGATGATTTGTAAAATTTAGTTTTGTTAATATTTTTTGCACTCAGAGGAAAATTTAATTTTGTTACTTATATGAATAATTTTCCCAATGTAGGTCTATACTATGTATGATTTTCGTTAAGACATAAAAGATATAATGCAGACTTACACTCATAATCCAGGTGTATTGAAAAGCTCCACGAGCATGTACAAAAAAATATTGGACTGCTTTACTGAGTTGTATATCTCTTAGCACTATGATTATACCTTGACACAAAAATATTGGACTGCTTTACAATGATTATACCTTCACTCAAAAATATTTAAGCCAAGGAGGGGTATTAAGCAATATCCCATATATTCGGCCTAGAGATGTTATAGAGATGATGAGTAAATGTGGAGGTAGAAACAGAAGAGAAGCATAGAGATGATGAGTTGGAGGGAAAGGGTAATATCACATAGGTTCTCCTCCAAGTTAACACATACATCTTCTCTAATGACGAAAATAACTCCAACTCTGACAATGAGGAAGGTGGTTGTGGAATGTATATTTAGGGTGTGTTGATGGTGACATCAGCACTTTCACATTTGTCGACCACAGTTGTAATCGCCACTTGTCGATTTGCTAGGCTTGCTCACAAGATGCCTTTAGAAGATACAGATGTGGTGGTGGTGTGGGTCCTTGATTTCATTAGATCGACGGTAGAATGTCATCCAATGACATATTTGTGTTACATGGCATATTCCTTCCCTTCAAAATAAATAAAACAAATATAGATTATCCCAAGTGTGTAGTAAATAATCTTAGAAAGACAATAAATAACATAAATAAATACAAATAATACTAACCTGGGGGTGATTCCCTACATGCATATGTGATGGCCTATCTAAGAAATACAATGATGTAGAATTAAAAAACAGGCAAAGATTGGAACAAATATACCTTTCACCCTTGTGCTACGTGATGTGGGATTGAGGAAGCAGAGTCATGAATGAAACTCTAGAGACACATTTAGCTTAAGATGAGCATGATCTCTTTTGATCTAAGTTTTCTCATAGGAATTTGACAGAATGGTGATATGGATCTCTTAGAATCTCAACATTCTAGCATTCAAAGGTTTCTCTCTCAAAGCCTAGATCTCTCTCTTTTGCGGATGTTGTCTTCTCCAAAAAGCCTCCCCTAGACCCTAGGTCTAGGGATTTTATATAACATTTCAATGTCATATCTCGTTGGTTGTATGGAGATATTATTTAATAATTAATTTTAATTTTAATTTTTAAAATTTTAAATCGGATATTTTAACTTGTCGTTGCATGTAGCGGTGGCAAGAAGAGATATTTTACTTTCCTAGTGTAGAAAATCAATTAAAAGATAATAAAAAAAAGTATATTTAAGCTAGTCGTCTAAGACTTAGTCTCCATTTTAAAATTTTTCCCATAACGAAAATATATTTAGAAGATATTTTAGATTTAAACAAAATCTTACTCATTAAGTAAACTAAATTTAAAATTAATATCTTTTATAATTATGTAGAAGAAGTTAATTAAGTATTTTTGACTTAGTCTAAATTCATAATCATTTAGATATTTTGGATTCATCTTTATCTTTAAATATAATTTTGAATTAAATATAGTTATAACATCTAAAAATGTGATAAGTATCTTAAAATCTCATTTTTTCTTCAAATAAAAATAAATTATTTTAAAATTAACGTCATCCACATCTTCTAGAATTTTCTAAAATTTTCCTGAATTAGTTGCTGTTGTTAAAAGTTTACATGATATATCACATATTTAAGTGCTAGGAAAATTTTAGAAATATTAATGATTATGGTAAAATTGATGAAAATACTTTATAAAAATCTTATATAATATATTAAAGGTTAGGATAACACGTGAGAGATCGAGTCCCCAGGTACTCGTCGCCTCTTTATGTGACAACGAGACTTGTCACCTATGTCACTCGCGACGAACTCTACTCTGTAGCCACTACAACAAACAATGGGTAGGTTTTTTTGTAGTTTTCCCCTATCATTTATATTAATTCAAAGAGACATACTAAAAGTGAAGAATAACTTTAGAAATTCCATAAAGTAATCAAAACATTTTCTTTAATATTAAAACACTCAAATTTAACATTAATTTGAGTACAACGAGAGTATTAATTTTTCCATAGCTAATAGCCTCACATTAAATAATGTTAAGATGCTCAAACTTGCTACTAGTTTGAGTAAAATGAAGGTATTAGCTCTGCTATAACTAACGATCTTACATCAAGAAAAATGTTTAAGGTACTTAAACATGTCACAAGTTTGAGTGAATTAGCTCTGTCATAGCTAACGACCTTGAATTAAGAAAAGCAAACATGTTCTTAAATAAATTATGAAAAATCTAGAAGATGTATGAAATATCCTTAACTATGTGATTTAGGGTGCCTTAAAGTTTCTTATCCTTAATTGATTATTGGAAATGCAAAAATGAGATATCTATAGATGCCCCTCTTTAGAGTTGATCTTGAAACAAGATTAGCTCAAAGATAAAAATGATATCCTCTTGAGCATTTCCTAAAAGAGGAAGTTCATACTCAAATAGTCAACTACTAGGGGTGAAAGAAATTAGAAAATACCTTTTCCTTTTGGAAATTTATGGTACAATTAAATGACGGGACTTACGTGGTTTTGGGAATTTATTGCATAGCCAGGTGGTGGAAAGGGTGAATAGATTCGATTTTGAGACATACTCACACTGCCGAATGGTTCAATTAAATTGCCATCATATTGAAGATTCAGGCATGGAGAAGTCAAGTTGGTTTTGAAGCTATATGTCACAACTAGGGTCGATACCATATTGTAACGCTCCGAACCCGGGCACGCTACCAAACAATAGCATCACAAGCCTAATTACACAAATTACAGAACAAAAAGACTGTAACCAAGGCTCACCTCTAGGATCTCGATGCGCGGCTAGAAACTCCGATTCCTGCACCGAAAACTGGCTGCACGCGGTCCGCACCTGAAACACACACAGCACGCGTGAGTGACATCTAAGTCACCCAGTACGCGCCCCCAAAACACCCAACCACAAGCAAGCACAATAAAACCAAAGAAAACTCGTTTCTCAATATAGGAAAACTTAGTTTTAATCTTAGAAAATCACTTCCTTATTAAACCACACTTGGGATTCATTCCCAAAAATCAAATCCATTTCTTTACAAAAAATCACCACTTGGGACCTCAATCCCAAGCCAGGCTTTTTCAAAAGCCACAACTTTCCCATTTTTCAAAACATGTGGAAATTCACCAAAAACCACTTTCGAAATCCTTTTTGGAATTCATTTTCATTTTCCAAAAACCAAACCATTCAAAACATGGGATTCT